>APFE030941150.1:103060-140312 GCA_000404065.3 Pinus taeda
TCCTTCGTTGATCCAGTTGATCTTTTACCTTCTTTTCTGCCTCTCGTGTAGAAATTTTGAATAATATGACACTTATTCACAGAGATTATCCTGATTATACACTATTTGTAGAATCATGCATAATACATAACCTCCTCTACATTGATCATCAATTTATGGAATTAAAACATCAATTGCATGTGCACATTGAAGCATCAATCACACATATCAACACAGTATGTACCCAGGGAAAGCATGCATCTGAAAAGCCCCAACTATCTGTATATTATATTGATTGAGAACATGTAACAATACATAGTACAATACTCCTCACAAATACTCAGTACTATCTCCACCTGTTACACACAAACTAGCTCAGATCTGAATCAATCACTGGCTCAAATCTCCCCAGCTACTTGCCTGCGTCCACTGCGCAATCCTGCATGAGAATATTGATGAATGAATGATTCAAATTCGTATTTCCCTTGGATATACCACGCAATCCTCATTGGAAATACTCAATTCATTGATTGTGCAAATCTCATGCACAACTATAGTCATAACTGACAATTGTCTTGCCCTTTCACTCACCTCTAACACTTGTCTCCACTGAACTGTCCATGCACTTAGTTAACTGATGTATTATTTAGTTGATTTATGAGTTAATAATTAGTGAATTAATTAATAACTAATTCAACCAACTCATCTCTAGTCTATTCGCCAGTTAGACTAAATACAACCAGTTTAACAAATCTAAACTGAACACAACTCCATCAACTGCACCTCCAGTCCACTAAACTCAACTCACTTGAGTTCTAACTGAAGTCATGCATGCAAATATTCAACTAAACCATAAGAACCACGTATTTCCTTCATGCAATTGCATGTGCCACATCCATAGCTCGAACTGAAGTGCTCCAAGAGAATAAGACAAAGTTTATAGTCCAAATATTATTGTGAGATAATAATATTTGACTTTTCTATTTTTGACAGCCAGTCTAAAAATAGACTTGATCACTCACACTGTGATCACTCACACTTTCATTAAAAATAGAAGTTCATCTATTTTCCCAACTTGATCAATCATCCATAAACAGCGACCTGCAATCCATAGACATGATCCATATGTCTAAAAATAGACTTGCGCCAAAAATAGCTTGCGGGCCCACTTAGTGAAGGCGACTCTTTTCACTGAGCTCCATCATCTTGTTGCAATCTCAACACATTATTCATAGAGATTTCTTGGTCAAGTCTTGCTCATCCTCTGGATGTTGATTGCGTTCATCATGGTTGCATAATTCATGATCTCTTCCATCCTCACATCTTCCATTTCCAGGAGCTCTCAATCAAAGTTATTCAATAGTAATCGACCACCTCATACTTCATATGAGGACATTATGTTCATTTCATCTAATGTGACTTATGTCTTTCTGCATCTTTTTAGAGGAGGAGATCCTTTTCCTTTTGATCATGCTTGATCCATGTTACTTGCAACCATATGACATGACATTATAGTATTAAACAAATATAAGCATACATACCTCATTTTACCTTTACTACTTCTAGCAGCTTCCTTGATTGAAAATATCTTCAATCTCTTGGACCATCATCTCATGAATTTGAAAAGTTGGAATTTTTGATGAAACACTTGCTACCTTTATAGACTATGGGATCCTCCGCTAAGGTATCTATCAGAGAATCTTCAAGATCTTGTATATCACCATTTGGTAAATGCTTTCTTTGTCCTGCATGAATTCTTCCTTTCCTTTAATGTCCAATGAGATTCCCAAGAGCTATGTCCTTCATGATTCCAATATGAGCTCTTATTTCCATGATGCCACAATGCATCTTCTTACTCTGATCATATCTACAAGGACTTCTGATAGAATCCTTTTGAGAGGGACACCATCTCATTCATACTGGAGATCTATTACTCCCTCTTTCCTTTGGCTTCCTCTATCCTTCAGATGATATGAACTCTTCTCCATAATCTTTCGATAGCACTATCCTGTCAACTTTTCCTTTGCATGTATTTGATGCCTTTTTCTTTCTCTATTCAGCATGGAGACAACATATTGTAACAATTTTGGTTTTGATAAGTTACCATATTAGAAAAATAAAAAAATAAAATATGATAGAATGTTAAGTCAGGATATGGACAAAAAGAAAAATACAAAACAAAATGTTAGGAATATTTTATTTCATCTCCATATCAGAAAAAATGATAGGTTAGATTGCCCTAAAAAAATAAGGAAAAATCAAATAAAATGTTAGGCAAGCAAACAAAAGAACAAACATTGCATTAGTTGAAAATCAAATAAATTTCAAGCAACTAGTTTAAATGTGCCATCAAAAATGTGTTTTGCTTGATAATAAAGTCAAGCTTTCATTTTGAAGTTTAATTTCTTTTAATATAAGGTTATAAAAAGCAAAGGGTGCTAAATTCTCTAAAGTCGCAAAATGAAAAAACATTAAATCGGTGCCGAATAAACTCCTGACACTTTTCAACGGACAAGATCAATGTCGCCCGGATCAAGGTAGAATTTTGTCCCCTCTTTAATTGTTTCCCGTTAACGTGGGGAAGGGGGGGGTACGAAAAGTTGTTTCAATGGCTGCCCATTTTTGCTACGTGTCATTCCCGTAACATTTCGGCCCCCCTTAGCCCAAAACCATAAACCACCTCACTACCCCACCCCCCCGAAATCCCGCCAATGGTTTCCAGCCTTGCAACAGTTGACGTCGCTCCTGCACCATATCATCCGCCCATTATCCCCTTCTCCATATGGAAGCTGCCACTTCATAAACCTGTTACCCGTACATTATCCCTCACCCACTCACAAGTCACCATGTCATAAAGTCATTGCGCCATACACTCCTATCCCGTTGCCAACCTCATTTAACTGTTTTACCCTCCCATTGGACAATTAATCACTTTCCTCTGTAATAAATTTCCTATGGTTAGATCTTAAATGAAAAATTAAGCTCAATTCTACTTATAAATAGCCCATGGCTCTACCCTTTACCACTTTTCTGCTTCCATCCATATCGTTGAAATCGTTGTTTTCCCTGTGTATATTTTCCCTGTCATCCATCCTTCAGTGAAATCAGTTTTCATATTCCCCCTGCAGCAAGATGGCCCCCAAAATTAAAACACAAAAAACTGTCAAAGAAAAGAATCCATCTATAGCCTCGCTCGACTTGGATCACCTTCCCTTGCAGATGCCTGTTCATAGTCACAAACTGTGAATGCGAATTCGATTTCCATGAATTTCATTTGTGGCTGAAGCAGAAATATACAGATAAAGAAGATCCCATTCATTTTTGGGAGACACTTTTTCCCTTATTCTCCTTTCCCAAGACTCATCATTTCCCTGATTTCATCACTTGGTGTCAAGCCAGGTATGACCCTGTGTAGAGAACAGTGATGCCTCAGAATGGAAAAATCTCGGTCACCATTACTACTCAAAGTATAAACCAAATGATGATGATACCTTCATCTGACTCCCTCGGCTATTTCTCACCAGTAAATCTCATGGACCTTTATAATAAACTCACCTTCCTAAAGAGAGCCCTTATTTTTGAACTTTTTTTGCCAGAGGATGTTGAATTACCTAAAAGAAACCTACCTTATTCATATTCTATGTTCCCTGAAGCCACTATACATATCATCTCCTTGCTATCATACCTCCTAGGCTATGAAAATGATCAACTTTTTGATGAATCAATCCTTGGATTCTTTTCCATTTTCAGTAAGGAATATCAACCTACTTTCCTGTATAATTATAACCAATTCCTAGTTGATAATATACATGAACAATTTATGAATTTTACCACACAAGGAGTGTTCAGATATAGCTCAGTCATAATTCATTTGATTTTGTTTCAACAGGGAGATTCATTGAACATTCAACTTAACATGCAAGATGAGCAAGGAGTGAATCAATCAGTGATTCACTGGACATAGTTAGTTAAAGTAGCATCATCAAAGTTTACATTCGTTGAGTTTATAGATTCTTTTCTACATCTAGTTCTTCAATTACTCAACAGTGAGTCAAAGCCCAGAATTGGAGAAGAAATTAAGAAAATATTGCACCTATCTAAACAGACCAAGACTGGTGACTGGTATTTATACTAGAATTACACTGAAATTAGGATATATGGCAGTGAGTTAGCTCCATACAAACTGCCTAAGTATGTGCCAATGAGGATATTGCCACTAGAATACATCAGGAAAATGATAAATATGGATGAAGTCCATTTTGTCTCTGATAAGAAAAAGTCACAGTTCAAACCCAAAGCCAAGGTAGGGACATTCATTTGTAATACTAGGTATGCAGGTACAGAGGTAGACAAATTATTGAAGAACATGAATCTCCAGCCAAGCTTAACCTGGCCTTATGATCCTTTTGGGATCATTTTAGCCCTGAGAGTTCAATTGAAGGCAACACCTTACAACCATACTCCCAGGCTAGAATTGGAGAAGTTTATGAACCAGGAACAGTGGTCTGAAGGAACTCTCTTAGAAGCGGATGAACAAGATATAACTACTCCATAGGTAAATACTCCAGTCAGACAAAGTACAAAACATAAAAGAGCCAGAGAGGAAACTCAGTCAGCTATAGAATCCATTAAAGAGTATTTTATACTACAAAAGAAATTGAACACGGTATTGTCAATATCATCAGGAAGCAAGCCACCATAAATAATTGATCTTGGAGATTTAGAAGATATTTCATCTTCAGGGACCACTGATCCCAAACCTCCTTCTACTTCTTCAAGTCCTTCTTCAACTGAACCTATGGATATTATTTAGTCAACTGAGATCAGCTCATTAGAAGACTATCTTCTCAAGATTTCGAGATATTGAACAAAAGAATGAAAATCTTAAGTCACAAATGTACAGTCAATTTTGGAAACATACATCCACTTCTCAGCATAGACTCTCTCTGCCTTTGACAGTGAAAGAGGATGGATGCAAATGGAATTTTTGTAGGCTCAAATTCCATTTCTCAAATCCAAAATAGATTACAATAAGACCATATTTTCATTTGATGTAAACTAGATACATCCTATTGATCAAATGGATTTTCATAGGCAATCAAGTGAAATGTTATTTTCAACAATGACTGCAACTACCATGTCTCTTTCTAAGCTCAGAACTAGCTTGTCAAATGTGCAATCACACCTTAAGATTGAAAAACTATCATCTTTAGCTAAAGATAACAAATCAAAGTCTTTAGAAGATCTTATTGTTAAAATTGGATATGATCCCCAAGATTGTAAAGCAATTGAAGAAATACTCAAGAAAAAGAATATAAAGATAGAAGCTTTGAAGAAATAGTTGAAATTGCCTTCAACTGAGGATCCACAAACCAGAGAGATAGCAGAAAATGAACAGCACATGGAGGAGATGTTGAAGCTCATTACTGAGCAAAACATATAGATCAAGAACATGGAAGAGCAAATAGAACAACTGCTCAAGGAAAAAGAGGTAGCACAGCTCCCTGTGACCCCAGTAATAGAAATTCCCACGGCAAGTACAGAGACAAGTTCATCCCCCACTAACATTGCTTCATCATCAGTAACAAATGAAACAACAAGGTTATCACATGAGTTACAGGCACAAAGACAACAGAATGAAAAGTTACTCCAGAATTTCCAAAACCTAGAGTCACAGAAGGTAAAGAATGAACGGTCTGTAGAGGAAATGCAAAAGTCACATAGGTTAGAACTCAAGGTTAAACTATTAGAGAGTAAGACTCCAATGTCAAACACTTTAGCCTAGGCAAAAGAGGACATCTGGTTAGACATCAGCCACTCCAAAACAGAAGTATGGCCATCCATACAAATTATTTTTTAGCAACACAAATTGATTGCCAGATGCATGATAGAGATAGATAATCGAAGGGCGGCATTGAAGACAAAACCCAAAGAAGCAGCAGGGATGATCAAAGTATTAAAATCTAAGACTAAGAAACAGTGACGAATAATCCATATAGGACAACTACTATTTTGGAGATTAAGAAAGTCTTAATGAAGAATAATATACTAACTCCGCTGAAAACAAAGTGTGAAGCTTTGAACATTGCAACCCGAAGGTTTCATTCTAAGTTCAGTATGTTGAATAAGAAAGGTTTACCAGAGTTAGTGTCATCAAATGATTAGTTAGTCAAATTGGACGATTACTTTAAAAGATTATATACTATTGCAATAGACAACAATCAATTTGCAGGGATAAAAAGACATATTACTGGCAAGGAGTTTCTGGAAGCTTTGAGCCCTTACCTCACAATCAAATATGAAGTTGGACATCTTTTTATCACTAAACCCAATTTTGAAATATACACTGAAGTTGATGAGATATTTAGAAGAATGGTAAATATGGAGATACCAAGCGAGGAGAGGTGGGATCAATTGTGTGAAACAATTGATTAACTTTCCATCCCAACAAGAAGACAAAACAACAGTTTTTGAAGGAACAATCATCAAAAACTTCCTGCCTAATAGGTACACATCATTCAACGGTTTTATTTCCCTATTTTCTTTCAGGCTATTTTTGTAACTAGTTTAGGATATTTTGTTTACTATCCAAACTAGTATAAATAACTCTCTTCTCTGAGTTATTAAGGGTTTCACCCTTGCATAAGCATCTTGTAAGCATTCCATGTACATAGATTTTCTTGATCATTAATAATAAAGTAGAGGATTTTGAATTTTGTTCCACACAATTTGTTTCTCTTGCAGGTTTTTCCATTACATCTTTAATTATGTATTCTACATATGTTTAAGTTTTATAAGGTAATTTGGTAAGTTTGATTGTGTTTTAGTTATTCTTATTTCCTTTCTAAAGTTATAATCTTTAAAAGAGAATGGGTTACTGAACTATTTGTTTAAGTATCCCCCTCTAAATCATAAAATTATCAATATCTTTATAATCTTAAGTATATTTTGTTAAATCTTCAAACATTGATTGAAGGTTTTCTAGCTTATGATTATTTAATATTTTGTCTGAAACTAAAGTAATCATATTTTCTTACATCGTCTACTTGACATCAACAAAACTTGAATCACTATGGGAATTAAATAGCAACCCTTTGTTTACTTGTTAGTGTTATTCCAAAGGTTGAGCATTATTGTTATAATTTGTTTCATACATTTGTCTTCCAACAAAATAAAAATCAACATTTGTAGATGCTTTGGCATAACCAATTGACCTTAGGTTATCTTAAAGGACAACATAAGGTTGGCGTCATTGCCGGGGAAAGAAGAATTGAAAGCCAGATTTTCCCTGGGGCAACGATTTTCCCTTTCCTTTAAGGTGAATAAAGGATATGTATAGTAAAAATGTTTCACATGGTTGTTTCACTAGTCAAAGTTGGCTCCTTTTAAGCATACTAGATCACATTCTGATCCTAAGATTGTTAACCCCTTACCAGACCCATAAAGACTCATTAGGGGAGCCACTTCAAGGAGAAGACATAGAACCTCTCTTATTCTTCAGCTTTACACCCTGAGTATTCCTCATCTGTAGATCCTTTCTCATCAATACCATCCCATCCTGATTGTACTGAACTACCTCCTAGGGTTTCTGAACATCATTCTAAAGGGTTGTATCTTCAATCAGCCTTTTTAATATAGCCACTTGAAGCATATCAAGTCCCCTCCTTCCCTTCCAAATCACCTTTATTTGAGGAAGAATTAGGTTTTCATTTACTTGAATTCAAACCTCAAGACTTCATCACTCCAACTCCTTATTCAATTCCATCAACCTCAACTAATTTTGAAGAGACATTTTTTGTCTATTCAAATCCTTTGTTTGATAGTAAAGGAGAATTACCACTAGGAATTCATAAGTTGGTTATCGAGACCCATTTCAGATCCTTAAAAAGGTCTCCTCCCTCTTTCTCTCCTCCACATTCTGATACTCCTATCGATTCACCTTCACCCTCATCATCTTCCTCTTCCTCATCAACATTCACTCAATCACCTCCAACTCCTCCAGCTGTAATGGCTTTTCGACCCATTGTGAAAGCAAGGTATTTTTCTCTAGTCCTTCCTGCAAATTTAGGAAATTTTCCTGATGGATACCTAAAACACTTGCCAAGATTTAATGGAGATATTGGTCCCTCAGCAGAAGATCATGTATCAGCCTTCTTAGATTTTGCTGACAATATGAACATTGAAGAGGAGAATGTTTATATGAGATTATTTGTACAATCTCTGGAAGGGAATGTTAGAATCTGGTTTAGACAACTCAGAGTTGACTCTATTAGAACTTGGAATGAGCTTATAACTATTTTTAAAAACCAATGGGGGGTAAAGAAAGATCTTGTTTACTTTCTTATTGAATTTGAGGAACTAAAAAGAAACCCTGGTGAACTAGTATCTGAATTCATTAAAAGGTTTAACAAACTCTATCATAAAATGCTTATTGATTGTAAACCACCAGTAGCGGCTGCAAATGTTAGATTTTCAAAATCATTTGATGATGACTTTGCAGTCATGCTAAGAGAAAGAGTTTCTAATACTCTAGAAGATATGCAGACAAATGCCATAGAGGTAGAATCCAATAGGTTGGCTTCTGGTAAACTTAAGGTTAAGGTTGAAAAAGAATAAAGAAAACTGAAAGCTAAGATAGATGATTCATCCAACTCTAAATCTAAACTTGAAGATTAGAAAATTGATGAAATTACTTCTTTGCTTAGGAACCTTTCTAGCAGGATTTCAAAAATTGAAACACAACCTAGAATAGTGCCACAAACTATTGCTAGGTCCCCAACTTAAAACCTAGGTCAATACAAAAGAACCCCTCAATTGCAAATTCTTCAAAGACCTGGTAATGATCAGCAGGTTCCTACACCTTTATTAATTGATGATCAACAGTCTAATAACAATACCATGACCATAACTAAAGATATTAATAACTTAGATCACTCTTTTGTACATAATTCCATTGGCCCCCTTACACAATCTTCAGTATCCCAACAAGATGCTGAAAATTCACAAATCTCCAAATATCAAGCTTTCTCAGAATTTATAATTGTTGATCTAAATAGGAGATATGATTTAAGGCCTAGGGCAGGGCCTAGAAGACCTCCAAAATATCCTATTACCATTGAACCTCAAGTAAAATCTGTTAAAACCCAAACTATTCCAATTCAAAACTTGGACCACTCAACTGAAACTCCTCTCATGGATAAAACACTTTTGACCACCTTCAATGTTGAAAGGGAGCTTTAGAGAGTAAAAATCCATATTCCACTCTCTGAACTTTCCAAGAACCCTAGATACAAGAATCAAGTCACAAAATGGATCCAAAACACAAGTGTAGATGTTGAGGGAAATGTAATTAGCCTTCAGGATGAGAAACCATCAGTAGTCTTTGGTCCTAGTGTAGATATGATTGATGAGATTGTCCCTCCTTTCTATGTAACCTTGAAAGCCCATGATTCCATGTTATACAGTTGTATGCTTGATTCAACATCACATAACCTAATGCCCCAAGTTATCATGGAACATCTAAATCTTGATATTACCGGATCTTATCATGACCTTTACACTTTCGATTCTAAAAGGGTGCCCTGCCTAGGACTGATAAAAGACTTAGTTGTTACCTTGCCCAGATAATAGTAAAAAGCATAGTGTTAGACACAATTGTGACTGATGTTCCTCCAAAATTTGGGATGCTCCTTTCTAGATCCTGTTGTTCCAAGTTAAGAGGGACCCTTCAAATGGACATGTCTTATGCTATTATTCCTATTTATGGAGGAGAACAACTGAGGTGTATAGAGAAGTCAGATTTGTTCATACTGTGTATAAAATAGTCCAACCAAGAAACCATCCCATTTATGCAATTGATCAAGACTTTGGTTACTTTTAGTTATCCTCAAATACAATACAAGATTCTCAAGTTAAAATTAAAGATATAATCGAAAACCCTAAGCTTGTTCAAAATGATGTATGGAAAATTTTCTTTCATGGTTCTTGCACAAAAGATGGAGCTGGAGCTAGGGTAGTTTTAATTTCACTGGAAAAGGAAAATATTACTCAATCATGCAAGCTTGATTTTGAAGTTACCAACAATGTAGTAGAGTATGAAGCTTTCCTTCTAGGATTAGAGTTAGCTAGAAGGTTAAAGGTACAAAATTTAAGTGTCTTCACTGATTCTGAACCAATTGTGAGACAGGTTAGGAATCTTTGCAAGAAAAAGCATCCCAGGCTTAGGTCTTACATAAATGAAGTTTGGGTTTCAACAAAAATTTCTTTAATGCCTATAACATAATTTATGTTCCTAGAAACGAGAATATTGATGCAGAATCCTTAGTTGTTTCTGCAAGGTCATTTAAGATCCCAAATCAAACACGTTTGTAGTACCAAATCCAAGTCAAATATAGGCCATCCATTCCAGACAATCTCAAGCATTGGAAAATATTTGAAGATGATGAACAAATAGAATCTTTTCTCCAACTTATAGATCAATTTTCTATTATGCAAGTTGATGAGGATAAGATGAATGCAAACGAAACCTCCAAGGAAAATGATAATTCAGACCTAAATCCAAAAATAGCTGATTACGACATCATACAGTTGTCTAACAACTTTATCCCCAAAGGTCTTATCCCCTTGGAGAAATTATTTGATCATAATGATGTCCCCATAATTCCACAATCTATTTCTCCACAAGATGACATTGAGGAAGCTAATATTGGAAATAATGAAGAAGTTAAGCATACAAAAATTTGTGCCTCTTTAACCCTTGAAATTAAAATTGAATATCTTAAGCTACTCATAAAATATAAAGATTTTTTTGCTTGGTCCTATGCAGATTTGAACACTTATGATACTACTCTCATTGAACATAAAATCCCATTAAAACCTGAAGCAAAACCTCATCAACAAAAACTTAGAAGGATTAATCTAATTCTTCTAGCTACTATAGAAAAAGAGTTTAAGAAAATGTTAGATTCTCAGATAATTCTTCCTTTAAGGTATTCCAGTTGGATTTCCAATTTAGTTCCTGTTAGAAAAAAGAATGGAGAGATTATACTTTGTGTAGACTTCAGAAATTTAAACAAAGCATCATTAAAAGAAAACTACTCATTACCAAATATGGACCGGCTACTTCAAAAGGTCTAAGCAGAAAATAGACTTTCCATGCTTGATGGCTTTTCTGGTTATAATCAAATTATGGTAGATCAAGTAGATAGAGAAAAGACAACCTTTAGTACACCCTAGGGTACATTCATGTATGCTAGGATGCCTTTCGGCTTAACAAGTGCAGGAGCAACATTCCAAAGAGCTATGGATATAGCATTTGTTGGGCAGGTAAATAAATTTTTTGTTATTTATCTTGATGATCTTACAGTTTTTCTAATTGTGATAAAAAAACATCTAAAGCACTTGATGAAAGTTTTGGATAGATGCAGAAAATTTGGAATATCCTTGAACCCTAAGAAGTCACTTTTTGTTATCAAAGAGGGAAAATTATTGGGACATATCATCTCATAGCAAGGGGTAGTGATTGATCTCAAAAGAGTATATGCAATTCAAACTTTGACATTACCCAGGAACAAAAGGGAAATCCAAGCGTTTCTAGGAAAAAATAATTTTCTTAGAAGATTTATCCCAAACTATGTTGAAATTGTCAAAGACATAACTGATATGCTAAAAAAGGATCAATGAAGTTAAATGGACTGCCCCTTCTAGATTTGCATTTGATCAAATTAATAAATCGATTTTAGAAGCCCCAACTCTTGCTAGCCCTGATTATGCTAAACCTTTCAGTATTTTCTCTTTTTCCTCAGAAACTACTCTTGTTGTTGTCCTATTACAAAAGAATGAAGACTCTGATGACCAACCTATAGCTTTCTTTTCCAAAGTCGTGAGAGATGCTAAACTCAGGTATGATATTATTGAAAAGCAAGCTTATGCCCTGATCCAAGCTCTTAAAATCTTTAGAATCTATGTCTTACACATTACAGCCTATGTTCCCAATCATGTTGTAAAAACTATTTTGACCCAGCCTGACACTGATGAGAGAAGAGGGAGATGGATTGCAAAGATTCTTGAATTTGACCTTGAAATTAAAACCACAAAGCTAGTGAAAGGCCAAGGCTTAGCCAATTTGTTAGCTGAATCCAATTGTAAAGTATTGGGGATAAATTTGGTTTCCTCAATATCAGGGGAGAATCCACAAGAACCTCCTCCTCTTCGAGAAGGGGAGAATCCACAAGAATCTCCTCCTCCACACCAAGGCATTCTTGTTCATATAGATCAAAAATATATACTCTCTGATTGGTATTACGATATTGTACATTTTCTCAGGGATTTTCAATGTCCACCTAATCTTGATTTAAAGTGGTGCAAAGCTTTGAAGCTTAAATCCATAAACTACTGCATTATCAATGCTAATTTGTATTGGAAGGACCCTCTTAATATCCTTATTCTATGTTTATCTGAGAATGAAACATAAGGTATTGTAGATCAGTTTCATGTAGGGTTTTGTGGTGGACATTATTCCTAGAGAGCAACAACCTACAAAATTTTAGAAGCAGGTTTCTATTGGCCCACACTTTTCAGAGAGGTTGGAGCAAGAGTAAGAAGTTGCAAACCATGCAAATTATTTGCAGGAAAACAAAAACTGCCAGCACTTCCATTGGTCCCAGTATCAGTTAATGCTCCTTTTCTACAATGGGGATTAGACTTTATAGGTGAAATTCATCCACAATCAAGCAATCAACACAGATGGATTTTAATTGCTACAAACTACTTTACCAAATGCATAGAAGACATACCTATGAAAAATGCAATTGACATTGTTGCCATTAAGTTTCTTGAAGAAAACATCCTATTAAGATCTGGATGTCCTCAACAGATCATTACGAATAATGCAACAACTTTCAGTAGTCTTAAAATGATTGAGTTCTGCCAAAAATATTCAATCCTTTTGCACCATTCTACACCATACTATCCATAAGGTAATGGGCTAGTAGAGTCCTGCAACAAGAGCTTAGTTAAGGTCATTAAGGATACTCTTAGACCATAAAATGATTTGGGACAACCATCTTATTCATGCCATTTGGGTAAACAGAGTTTCTCCTAAGCGATCAACAGGCAAGTCTCCTTTCCAATTAGTTTATGGTAAAGAAGCAGTTTTTCCTACTCATTTAGCTTTACTTGTTATGAAATTCCTCCAAGAATCTTGTGAAGAAAAGGATGATTTCTCAAGAAGGATTAATCAAATTATTGAGTTAAATGAAGAAAGATATGAAATTCAATATAAGCTAAAGAAATATCAGAATAAAATGAAGGAAAGTTTTGACAAAAAGGCTAGAGAAAGGAAT
This sequence comes from Pinus taeda, assembly GCA_000404065.3. NCBI lineage: Eukaryota > Viridiplantae > Streptophyta > Pinopsida > Pinales > Pinaceae > Pinus > Pinus taeda. The sequence goes on from APFE030941150.1 coordinate 116,383, forward strand.
TTCAAGAAAGGTGACCTAGTGCTTAGATGGGATACTAGGAGAGAAGAGAAAGGCAAGCATGCAAAATTTGACAACCTCTGGTTTGGTCCATTCAGTATTGGAGAAGTCAAAGGGAACAATACATTCATCCTACAGAACTTGGAAGGAAAGTATTCCTCGTTGCTAAATCCGTCGATTTCTGAGGTGATCTATATCATCGAGTGTACCCATTCCAAATTTCACCTCGATAAGGTAATCCACAGCAACCAATACATCTTATGGTAATGAAAAAATCTTGTTCTCAGGTATATCAAGGTTCTGTTTTTGGTTCAGATTTCGTTGACCAATCTTTCCAAATTCACATCTTTTTCGGAAATTTTTTTCTTTTCAATGGGAAATATGTGAAACATTACATTCAGTACTAGTTCTTCATTTGTTCAAGCATCATCTATAAATATTCGGAGAGTTATTCTTTTTTGAAAATTGCAAGTGTCTATTTTAGAAAAGACTCCATAGCCCGAGGAGAAGGCAATTGGATCTGCTTGTTCTCTTTATCCCACTGGGGAAAGCAGTCCCCAGTTGGAGGCAATGTTGTAACAATTTTGGTTTTGATAAGTTAGCATATTAGAAAAATAAAAAATAAAATATGATAAAATGTTAAGTTAGAATATGGACAAAAAGAAAAATACAAAACAAAATGTTAGGAATATTTTATTTCATGTCCATGTCAAAAAAATGATAGGTTAGATTGCCCTAAAAAAGGAAGGCAAAATCAAATAAAATGTTAGACAAGCAAACAAAAGAAAAGACATTGCTTTAATTGAAAATCAAATAAATTTGAGGCAGCCAGTTTAAATGCTCCATCAAAAATGTGTTTTGCTTCATTATAAAGTTAAGCTTTCATTTTGAAGTTTAATTTCTTTTAACATAAGGTTATAAAAAGCAAAGGGTGCTAAATTGTCTAAAGTTGCAAAACGAAAAAATGTTAAATCAGCGTCGAATAAACTCCCAGGACTTTTCAACAGACACGATCAATGTCTCCCAGATCAACGGCGGAGGTAGCATTTCGGCTCCCCTTCAGTCGTTTCCTGTTAACATGGGGGGGGGGGTCCGAAAATTTGTTTCAATGGCCGCCCATTTTTGCTACATGTCATTCCTGTAGCATTTCAGCTCCCCTTAGCCCAAAACCATAAACCACCTCACCACCCCCTCGAAATGTCATCGGCGGTTTCTAGCCTTCCAACGGTTGACCTCGCTCCCGTGCCATATCATCCACCCATTATCCCCTTCTCCATACGGAATCCACCACATCATAAATCCATTACCCGTCTATTATCCCTCACCCACTCACAAGCTGCCACATCATAAAGTCGTTGAGCCATATGCTCCTATCCCGTTGCCAGCCTCATTTAACCGTTTTACCCTCCTGTTGGACAATTAATCTTGCTCCTCTGTAATAAATTGACCACGGTTGGTTCTTAAACGACAAATTAAGCTCAATTCTACTTATAAATAGCCCATGGCTCTACCCTTTACCACTTTTTTGCTTCCATCCATATCGTCGAAAGTTTTGTTCACCCTGCATATATTTTCCCTGTCATCCATCCTTCAGTCAAATCAGTTTTCATATTTCCCCCCTGCAGCAAGATGGCCCCCAAAATTAAAACACAGGAAACTGCGGAAGAAGAGAACCCATCTATAGCCTCGCTCGACTTGGATCACCTTCCCATTGCAGATGCCCTGTTCAAAGTCACAGACTATGAATGCGAATTTGATTTCCATGAATTGCATTTGTGGTTGAAGCAGAAATATACAGATAAAGAATATCCCATTCATTTCTGGGAGAGACTTTTTCCCTTATTCTCCTTTCCCAAGACTCATCATTTCCCTGATTTGATCACTTGGTGTCAAGCCAGGGATGATCCTGTGTAGAGAATAGTGATGATTTGGGATGGAAAAATCTCGATCACCATTACTACTCAAAGTATAAACCAAATGCTGATGATAGCTTCATTTGACTCCCTCAGATATTTCTCACTAGCAGCTCTCATGGACCTTTATAATAAACTCACCTTCCCACAGAGAACCCTTATTTTTGAACTTTTTCTGCAAGAAGATGTTGAATTACCTGAAAGAAACCCACCTTATTCATCTTTTATGTTCCATGAAGCCACTAGACATATCATCTCCCTGCTATCATACCTCCTAGGCTATGAAAATGATCAACTTGTTTATGAATCCATCCTTGGATTATTTTCCATTTTCAATAAGGAATATCAACCCGCTTTCATGTATAATTATAGCCAATTACTGATTGATAATATACATGAACAATTTATGAATTTTACCACATGTTCAGATATAGCTTAGTCATAATTCATTTGATTTTGTTTCAACAGGGAGATTCATTGGACATTCAACTTAACTGGCAAGATGAGCAAGAAGTGAATCAATCAATGATTCACTGGACAGAGTCAGCTAAAGCAACATCATCAAAGTTTACATTCTCTTAGTTTATAGATTCTTTTGTACATATAGTTCTTCAATTACTCAACGGCTAGGCAGAGCCCAAAATTGGAGAAGAAATTAAGAAAATATTGCACCTATCTGAACAGACCAAGACTGGTGATTGGTATTTGTACCAAAATTACACTGAAATTAGGATATATGGCAATGAGTTAGCTCCATACAAACTGCCTAAGTATGTTCCAATGAGGATATTCTCACTGGAATACATCAGGCAGATGATAAATATGGATGAAGTCCATTTTGTCTCAGGTAAGAAAAAGTCACAGTTCAAACTCAAAGCCAAGGTAGGGACATTCATCTGTAATACTAGGTCTGCAGGTACATAGGTAGACAAATTATTGAAGAATATGAATCTCCAACCAAGCTTCACCTGGTCTTATGATCCTTTTGGGAACATTTCAGCTCTGAGAGTTCAATTGAAGGCAACACCTTACAACCATACTCCCAGGCCAGAATTGGAGAAATTTATGAACCAGGAACAGTGGTATGAAGGAACTCTCTTAGAAGCAGATGAACAGGTTGTAACTACTCCACAGGTAAATACTCCAGTCACTCAGAGTACACAACACAAAAGAGCCAGAGAGGAAACTCAGTCAGCTACAGAATCCATTAAAGAGTATTCTATACTACAAAAGAAATTGAACACAAGATTGTCAATATCATCAAAAAGCAAGCCACCATAAATAATTGATCTTGGAGATTTAGAAGATATTTCATTAGCAAGGACCACTGATCCCATACCTCCTTCTACTTCTTCAACTCCTTCTTCAACTAAACCTATGGAGATTATTTAGTCAACTGAGATCAGCTCATCAGAAGACACTAATATCTTCTCAAGATTTCTAAAAATTAAACAAAAGAATGAAAATTGTATGTCACAAATGTACAGTCAGTTTTGGAAATAGACATCCACTTCTCAACACAAACTTCTCCCTGCCTTTGACAATGAAAGAGGAAGGATGCAAATGGCATTTTTGCGGCCTCAAATTCCATTTCCCAAATCCACGACAGATTACAAGAAGACCATATTTTCATTTGATGTAAACCAGATACATCCTATTGGTCAAATGGATTTGCATAGGCAATCGGGTGAAATGTTATTTTCAACAATGACTACAACTACCATGTCTCTTTCTAAGCTCAGAACTGGCTTGTCAAATGTGCAGTCACACCTTAAGATTGAAAAACTATCATCTTTAGCTAAATATAACAAATTAAAGTCTTTAGAATATATTATTGTTAAAATTGGATATGATCCCCAAGACTATAAAGAAATTGAAGAAATACTCAAGAAAAAGAATACAGAGATAGAAGCTTTGAAGAAATAGTTGAAACTACCTTCAATTGAGGATCCACAAACTAGAGAGATGGCAGAAAATGAGCAACATAGGGAGGAGATGTTGAAGCTCATTATTGAGAAAAACATACAGATCAAGAACATGGAAGAGCAAATAGAACAATTTTTCAACGAAAAAGAGGCAGCACAACTCCCTGTGACCCCAGTAACATCAATTCCCATGGCAAGTATAGAGCCAAGTTCATCCCCCACTGACATTGCTTCATCATCAGAAACAGTTGAAACAACAAGGTTATCACAGGAGTTACAGGCACAAAAACAATAGAATGAAAAGTTACTCCAGAAGTTCCAAACCCTGGAGTCACAGAAGGTAAATAATGATACATTGTATGTAGAGGAAATTCAAAAGTCACACAGGTTAGAAATCAAGCTTAAATACTTAGAGAGTAAGACTCTGATGGTAGACACTTTGGCTTGGGCCAAAGAGGACATCTGGTTAGACATCAACCACTCCATAATAGAAGTATGGCCATCCATACAAATTATTTTTGAGCAGCAAGAATTGATTTCCAGATGCAGGACATAGATAGATAATCATAGGGAAGCATTGAAGACAAAACCCAAAGAAGCAGCAAGGATGATCAAAGTATTAAACTCTAATACTAAGCAACAGTTACAAGAGATGAATATTCCAGATAGGACAACTACTATTTTGGAGATTAAGAAAGTCCCAATGAAGAAGAATCTATTGACTCAGCTGAAAACAAAGTGTGAAGCTTTGAACATTGCAGTCCGAAGGTTTCATTCTAAGTTCGGTATGTTGAATAAGAAAGGTTTACCAGAGTTAGTGTCATCAAATGATCAGTTAATCAAATTGGATGATTATTGTGAAAGATTATATACTATTGCAACAGACAGTGGTCAATTTTTAAGGATAAAAAACATATTATTGGCAAGGAGTTTCTGGAAGCTTTGAGCTCTGACCTCACAATCAAATATGAAGTTGGACATCTTTTTCTCACTAAACCTAATTTTGAAAGATACACTGAAGTTGATGAGATATTTAGAAGAATGGTAAATCTATAGATACCAAGCGAGGAGATGTAGGATCAATTGTGTGAAACAATTGATTAACTTTCCATCCCAACAAGAAGACAACACAACAGTTTTTGAAGGAACAATCATCAACAACTTCCTGCCTAATAGGGACACATCATTCATCAATTTTCTTTTCCTATTTCCTTTCAGGCTATTTTTGTAATCAGTTTAGGATATTTTATTTACTATCCAAACTAGTATAAATAAGTCTCTTCTATGAGTTATTAAGGGTTCAACCCTTGCATAAGCATCTTGTAAGCATTCCATGTACACAAATTTTCTGGATTATTAATAATAAAGAAGAGGATTCTAAATTTTGTTCCGCACAATTTGTTTCTCTTGTAAGTTTTTCCAGTACATCTTTCATTATGTATTCTGCATATTTTTAAGTTTTATAAGGTAATTTGGTAAGTGTGATTGTGTTTCAGTTATTCTTATTTCCTTTCTAAATTTATAAAGGTTAAAAGAGAATAGGTTACTAAACTATATGTTTAATTATCTCCCTCTAAGTCATAAAATTATCAGTATATTTATAATCTTAAGTGTATTTTGTTAAATCTTCAAAAATTGGTTGAAGGTTTTCTAGCTTATGATTATTTAATCTTCTGCCTGAAACTAAAGTAATCATATTTTCTTACATCTTCTACTTGACATCAACAAAACTTGAATCACTGTGGGAATTAAATAGCAGCCCTTTGTTTACTTGTTAGTATTATTCAAAAGGTTGAGCATTATTGTTATAATTTGTTTCATACATTGGTCTTCCAACTAAATCAAAATCAACAAAACATTATAGATGCTTTGGCATAACCAATTGACCTTAGGTTATCTCAAAGGACAACACCACAAACTGTTGATGGACAACTGTTACCCTGCTTACCAATGTCAATATCAATGGTGATTATTTTTCTCATCATTTTTCCCAAATCTCGTAACTGAGATCTCACGAAGATATTTCTCCATTCTTTGATACCTTCTTTACTGCATTTGAGATAGCATATCCTCTAGCATTTAATGTATCCTTCTTATGTCTCCTTTCTTACTTTATAGGAAAGAGAGAACCTTAAGAGTTCTCATGAGTTCGCAAGAGACCTTGATGTACTGACTTCTCTTCTTCATAAGGATTTTGTCACTCTACTGCAAGAACTTTTGATGACCCATCTAACCCATAGATCTTCTTGAAATCATGAATTCATAGAACCAAACTTGATTATAGAATGAAAAGATACTTACTTGATATGTGAAGATGAGATCTTCACCGTGATCATGATGACTGTTGATGAGGCAGATGTATTGATGCTTCCACCAAATGAGATCCTTGATAGGAAGATTTCCCTCCTTGCCTTCGAGCTATCTTGATATACAAACTGTTGTTATGTATCAGGAGATTTGAAGGTTTCATCTTATGACTGTAGATCTCCTTGATGTTGTAGATTGTCATTGTAGATTTCCTCTTGGACTTTGACCTTTTTCGAGATGTAGTCTTTGATTGCTTCTGGACATCTTGATGAGAGTCTTGGTGGTGTTTTAGTGATGACTGTGGAGACAAAAGATTTTGTTGTTGTAGATTATCTCCTTGATCGGACAGAAAACAACCCTTGTTACTATATATTGTTGTTGTAGGATAATCCTTTAATCTAGGTTTTGATCAAGATGTAGATCTTGATATTCTTCAGCTTGCTAAGATGTTTTGCTTTGATCTTTGCATGTTTCTATTTTTCCCTCTCTTTGACTTCTGAAACCATTGCTTCGATACCATGTTGAAGAATCTAGGGCATTCAGAATTAAGGTGATTCTTCTTAGCATGATAACACATTTGTGAAGTTATTTTACAATTCTCCTTAGCTTGATCTTCTTATTATTATTAGTGTGTGTAGTTACTTCATCAAACTGCTATCAAAACAAAGAAACAAGAACACAAGAGATTTGGCTCTCTTCTAGGGCTAAAACCTCTCCCTCTTGGAGAGGAAAACCTACGCAAATTCTTCTTATAGAGATTCCAACTGACGAATACCAAGACCATGACCCTTGACACATTCTACCTCTCCAAGGCCAAGACATCAATCCTCTTCCTAGAACACCACTGAGGTCACCATGATTACTGCACCATTGAAGCCACCACTGAGATCTCCATTTATACTTCTAACATTTGCTCCATTATTGTTCCTTAATATTGCCACCAAGGTGATCTTTGCACCTTTCATTGAGATTATGATCTTAAATAACAAGATCATGACGTGTGAAAACACCTTATTGTAGCTTGAGCTAATGTGTAACATTATATCATGATCCTTGTCGAGATTGTTCACCCTTGTCATTATTATCACAACTTCGTTCACTATACCGAGACTGCAGCTCTTGATTTGATTGTCAATGCTCTTTATTATGCTTAGACTGTAGTAGACACAATCATCACCATAATTCTCTTCAACGTGATTATACCAAGACTGTATGCTGAAATAGTAATATATATATATAATATATATAATATATATATATAATATATATATATATATATATATATATCATATATATATATTATATAATATATATATATATATATATATATATATATATATGTAAAGACTGAGATAGCACCTCCAAGATCAACATGATCTTTATTAAGCCGAGACAGTGAGGACAATATGGATTCTGAAGTTCCTTTTATCACATTGACTACTTATGATGTAGATCCACCAAGATCTACTTTCCATCTAGGCTGAGAATACATATATGTTTGAGACAACTGAGATAGCATGTATATATGTCGAGGCAAATTTATTCACAAGAATGCAGAGATTGTCATTACAAGAATTATGTTTATGTCGAAAATGTATCAGGCCCAGAACTCATACCAATACGAATTCTTTTATGTTCCATGCATTTGAAGACTAGCTTGACTGCTCCTAATACCCAACCAAGGTGCAGTCAATCCCTAAGACCAATGCCCTAATGCAATGAAAACCTGCTCCTTCTTGTATATGCGAAATTTCAAAGAGAATTTTCAAATTTTGTTCCTATCATCTGCGAATACCGTAGACGGGTATTTATAGTTGTCTGTGCTCCTATTTTGAGCCGACTTATACTTGTGAACCGACATGTGTATTTCCTTGAGTCGACATGACTTCTACTTATCCAATTAATTCTATTTTGTGCCGACATAAAGAATTCCTTCTTGCTTTTGCTTGCAGACTTCTTGGAGGATTATGCTTGGTCTTTGGAGGGCTTCTACATATTTTGTAGACTAGATTGCATTACGCATAGGCTCATAAAGAGCTTCTTAATACATGACATGACTCTTTGACATATAAATAAAATCCTAAAGACATCAAGAAGAATTCTTTTGACTTATGACACTTCTTGCTCATGAAACCCATGTAGCAAGATATACAAAAATAATCTATTCTCTTTATTACATCATTTACAAAGTTCATGTCATTATGAAGATCGAACCTAGTTACACTTTCTTCAATAAATCACGGTACTTGAGTACCATATGTTGCTCAAAATCCTTGATAGCCAACTTCGTGTGAAGGGTATGAAAAATATTTGTGAACTCTGGCACGTCTTGGTCCCTTCCCTGTTGCAATGTGGTCCACTTTATGTACTTATCTCCGTAGCTCCCGACAGGGTAATACTGTTCCTTAATGGTGTCTTGGAAAGAATTCCAAGTGGGTGTGGCTAAAAATAGTGAGGGTTCCCTCTCAACCCTCTGCTCACAATAGGTTTCCCACATGTCCTTGACGTGGGGGGTGGCTTTGAGGAGTGCAAAAGTAATATTTTCCCTATTGGAATAATCATGAACCAAAAACTATCCTTCCAACAGATTTAACCATTTATCTACGACATTTGTATCTATCTCACCTTCAAATATGGGAATGTCAAAGTTGACTTGTACCTTAAAGGGTGTGGTGCCTCCAAAGTGGCTACTGGATGAAGATGTGTCCCATGTGGGCATCCGTCGAAGAATCTGGGCAAAGTTGTCCATCATTGCGTTCATTTGTCGCTCGAAGGCTTCTTTGAGAAATATTTTGAAAGGAACTCATGCTCCCTCGTCTTTCTTTTCTTCTGCCATGGGAGGTTGTTGAGGTCAGTGAGGAAGGTTCAACTAGTTCAAGCCCTAACTCCTTATACCTCGACCTTGTTGGACATGCACAAAAATATAGAGAAAGAGTAGACCGCTCTGATACCACTGATCCAGAATTATGAAATAACAAAATGAAATATAGATTTAAACAGAAAGACAGAGATACAACGGAAATTGAACTTCGATTCATTGATAACAAAATATTGAAATTGTTTACATGCAGAATGGAAATAAACTAGATCGAACGATAGTAGTTTATCTCTGAGAAGAGATGTGGCGGCTACATGTCTCTAAACCATGTTACAATGAGGCTCGAAAGTCTTTTTATTATTGAGAAACAAGAGAAAACCCCAAACATCCAAAAACCTAACCCTAGGATATGAAGCGCTAAAAGTTTGTATGCCCCGTTAGGGTTAATTGGTAGACCAACTTTATGGGGTCGTAACTTTGTCATACGATCTTCGTTTGACACATATGATACATCATTAGAAATATCTATCCGAGGACTACAACTTTTGGCTGCAAACACTTGCCACAGGCTACAGGTTTGATCATTTTCCAAAAAAAAAAAAAAACATTTAGTGTCTCAAAACAACATCAAAAGTTCAGGGCCTAAAAAAGTACTAAATTGTGCTACAATTAAGGACACTAAAAGAAATAGTGTTGAGGGTCCAAGTGGAATAGGTGGGTGGCCACTAATATCCATTTAGATCACTTTTGAAATAAAAATAAAATATTATTTAAATTAAAAAATAATGTTGATTGTAAAAAAAAAAAACATATTTAGTTAGTTTTGCTTAAAAGTATTATAAAACTAGTCCTACTCCAAGTGTGCTTGCTTTATTGGTTGTTGATATTACAACTCAATACAAAGGAGATATGGTAAAAATATTTCACTATCACTCTCAATTATAAATAAATCATTTCCATGTCCATACGAAATAAAATAATTTTATATCAACTTTGAAAATTATTTTAAATTAATTAAAATAAACAACAAACAAAATTGATATTATTTATATTTTCATATTTCAATTGGATAAATAAATAAATTAATTTAATATCCATATTAACTATTTTATTTTAATATCAACTTTAGAAAAAGCATGAACATATTTGTATATGTTTGAACCACAATCAAATATTTCAATATGTTAAGAGAATAAATAATTAAAAGTATTAAGATTGAAAGTAATATTGAAATTATTTAGAAATATATTAATTAAAAAAAACTTTAATGTAGACAATGTAAATCCATAAATAAAATATCTCAATGCTTATATTAACTAAACTATTTCAATGTCAACCATTTACATATTATATATGGTTTAAAATAATAATAATGAATATGCCTATATATTATATAAAGTAATCGAAAAAATTAAATTCTTATTGTTATAGTGTTTTGAGTATCATTATTTTGCATTTTGACCTTTTTATTAAGGGTTACTTTTGAATGAAGCAAATATTTGTTGGAATTGCATGTTTAAGCTATGTTATTCCATGTATTCAAGAGATTTTCAAGAGGTTGAATCAATTTTTGCATTCAAAAATGTAATTTCAAAAATGAAAATATATATATATATATATAAAGGAAGAGACAGAGAGAGATTCATCTTAACCATGATGTATGACATCCCTAAAGGGATGCGATTTTTGGGGGTGCAATTTTTTTAAGCTGTGCACTATAAAAAAAAAGTTTGCAACTAAACAGATTTGATCCCTCTCGGCTCTTGCTAGATCCATAGTTAAGGTGGATCTATATTGGTTATAAGTCAAGATCAAACTAAAAAAATGCTCACACTTTTGCAATGAATATGGCTTTCTTGACCATATGGATCACCCTAGATTAGCTTCCTTTCCTTTAGTTTGACAAGTGGGCCAAGGCCACTGAGGTGGCAGTGGGTTCCTCTAGGCCCTCTCATCGAGGTTGAGTTTTTGTTCTAGGTGAGAATTTGAGCATAAAGAATCAGGATATAGTATTACATCATGAGGGAAATTTTGATCCTTATACTACCATAGCTTTAATAGAATTTGCGAAATTAAATGGAGTGGCTAATGTTTTTAATTAGGAAGAAAAAAAGAAAGAAAGAAATTATTTTAACGTCCACGAGGCTAAAGATATCCTATGGGACAAATTGCTTCTTCATATGCTTGATGTATTCGGCCCTTTTTCTATGAAGTCTCACAATAAATTCTTCCATCTTCTCAACAAACCCCTCACTAAATAGATTATCCCAAGAGCTAGTTGTTAGCATATCTGCATAACTTTTCTTGTTTTCTTTGAAAGCCTTACATTCTAAAATGAAATGTTTTATGTTTCCACTTTTCCGGAAGAAGAAAAAATGCATACTCTTTCCTCCCACACTTCTTTTGGCATTTTCGAGAACCCTGTTTCACAACGAAGTTGATGAAAATTAGTCCTTAACTGAGCAATAAGAATTTTGGTTGTCCAAGAGATATTGGCCTCTATGTATGCTTTTGGCTGATGACTATGAGTGGGATTAAACATTTCAATTCAATACTTTTTCTTTCTTCCTAACTCCTTATCCCAAGTACACTTGTGGAACTTATCCATAACAAAAGATTTTATTTCTTTGTTGTTTATGGGACACATGTTCAAGCAAATACCCCATTTACTAAACCATTTGTTATTTTGTTGCATCCAAGTCTTTCTTTTGTTACACAATATGTCATTAAAGACAATCTTAGGCCATCTACCCTCTTCCATTTGCTCAATTTTTTTAAATACCTTATGACTCATGCCATAGAAATTGCTTCAATATGAACAACCCCTGTTTCACTTAACAAGATAGCATAAGGAACTGCACTTTTAATCTTGAATTTGCTTGTAATCAAACGCTTCTGAATTTTCTCAATTTGTTCCCATTGCATGTTGGATGTATTGTTGACTCATAGTTCACAACCATAGAGAATCACTGGAATCACTAGAAGCCCAAAAAGAGTTTAAGTGGTTTTCCAGTCCCATAACTCTGCCTACTTACACCTATTTTGAAAAGCATAAAATGCTTTCCAACCCCCCAAAGTTCTTTTTTTTCTACAACCATCGCAGCTTAGTTTTTTGTTGAATTCAATTCTGAGGTATTTGTAATCCAAAATTTCTTGCAGAATGTTGCTTTCAAAGTAGAACTTATGTTGGTTATTTTTTGTCTTTTTAGAGAAAACCACTACTTTCGTTTTGCTAATATTGACTTGCATCCCCACACTTTTAAAAAAATTCTCAAGGGATGGCAAGTGCTCTTGCAAACCAAGAGTCGATTTAGCAATCAGAATAAGGTCATATGCATACAAAAGAAGCCTTATAACGAACTTGCCCAAATAGATACCATCACCCCCTTGCAAATTTAACCACTCCTCAAGCTTGTCGATATATAAACCAAAAAGGATAGGAGACAATGGGCAACCTTTCTTGACCGCGATATCGCTTCTAAAACTTTCAGAAATGCCTGTTGAAGTTCTAATTTTGACTTTCACCTCTTCATACAACCTATTGACAGTTGCTTCTCAAATGTTTAGGAACCCCAAGTTCCTCCATTATGTGCCAAAGCTTATCCCTAGGAACTGTGTCAAACACTTTTCTGAAATCAACAAAGAAACAAAAGACTTCTTCCTTTTTCTCCCAAAATTTTTCAATGATGTGCCTTAAAGTTATACAATGATAAACTCTGGAATGTTTAGGTCTAAAATTTGCTTGCCCTTTAGCATGTTTATCTCTTTCTTCTGCCCACTTGCTAATTTTGTTTTCTAGCATGCTTCCAAATAACTTTGCAAACAAAAGATTTATCATTATGGTCCTATAATTGGAGGGATTAGTGACGTCACCGATCTTGAAAAAAGGTATTTCCAGACTAGTTGTCCAATCTGTGGGGAGCCCCTATTGTATGATGTTGTTGAAAAATTTTGTAATATGAGGTGAAAGAATCTTTGAGCCCCACTTTAAATATTCTACGTGAGGTTCAACTAAGTCTTTTGTTTTTCCAACACCCAACTTCTTGATACCCATCTCTACCTCTTGCACTGTGAAGAGTTCAGTGTCAATGTTGACCAAGGGGGGTGGTTAACCTTGGGATCATGTTCATATTTGTCTTGCATACTCAAACCATTTAGAAGTTGTAATACTATTTCTAGTTTGTATCTTTCTTGATTGGAGCTCATTCCAAAATAATTTGGGATTTTTTTTCCCAAGAAAGATTAGTTCTTCCCTCTTTGAAACCATGAAATCGGTCTTTTTTTGCTTAATAACTGCTTGTAAGCTTTGAACTCTATGTTATACTTCTTTGACTCTTTCCACATTCTCCTTGTCTTTTTGCATTCCTCATCAAACCAAGCAATAACCGAAAGCAATTTGTTTCAGAGTTCTTCATTTTTGCTTTTTTGTACTCTACAAATACCAATTGAATTAAATGTCTTAATTCATGACTATAAAAGCGAAGCGCTGAATTGTGATTTTCTATTTTGAAAAATCTAATAAAAATACCATTTTTTATGGAAAGAAAAAACACTGGTTATCGTATTAATATGAAAATCCAGTACATATTCTACCAATATAACCATCATAAACATCGTAGAAAAAAACTCAAAGACCAGATTCGCTGCATTTCCCCTAATTAACTGAAAATATAGACTGTCTTTCCCTAATATAGCAACAGGTGCTCAAAAAACTTCATACGAACGTTCATAGTTCAGACACGTTCGAAACACAAAAACTAATCTTCTGGATATTGCAAATCCCAACCAATAGCTAGAAAAACATCAGCACATTGGAAAAGATCCTTCGTCCTGTATCTCGCCATTGTGGAGGAAGCTGAAATATCTGATAAAAATACCTTATCCATTGGAGTTGACAAAGTTCATCCAACCCAAAGTTAAACCTGTAAATAGATGGTTGAAAGAATTTTTAACTTTGAAATTTGGTATTGTAATTTTGCTTACATTCTGGATTTTCGTGTTTTTACAGGACTCGACAGATCGTGAGAAACATGCCATACAAGCTTCCTTGGTGCAACAAGTGTAACGAGACATAATTTTAACATGTGTAATCCTTTACAGTGAAAGTTATCAGAAGAGCTGGTAAATTTTATTGATGGTGATGAGCTTCTATTAATGTTTTTACAATTTAAATGAATAATGGACGGGATCGTATACCCTCTGGTCCAAATTCATTATTCATCCAAATGCCAGTATCTGAGTTTTTTGAGAGTCTGCTCTTCTGATTATAAAAGCAATCCCACATCAGTCTTATCCAGATTATAGCAGCACTAAGGTTGAAGCCAAGCCATTTTCTTTAGTGACGTTTATGAGAACAAACTACATTTGGCATTCGAGTTTTTACGGCCCCGTTATTGTCCAGAAAGCAAGGCCTTTATTGGAAAATAGAAACAAAATCTGTAGAACATGTATATTCTAGCAATAATTGTATACCAATTTTATGTTAATTGTAAAATTCAGTTTGATAAATAATTTTTTTTACAAGAATGCCAACCTACTGGCTACTATACATTCAGGCAACTCTTCCCTTGGAGTGAATTCCAATCTACTGCAATGTATACGTGCGGAATTTATGTTTCAATTCTTCATTAATCCAGATTGGAGACATCAAAAACTAGCATGTTTTTATCTTGAAAGAGAGGACATATTGGTATCATTTAATGGAACCTTCTTTGTATAAATTAGAATATGCTAGAATGATCAATTATGGTTGCAAATCCAGTATCTCATGTTTCAATTTTCTGGATTTTAATTCCGTTCTATTTTTGGCATATTGCTGGAAGTCCATGGACTATCATGCCATGTGAACTTCTTTTTAGTTTGTATTATATACATTATATTGAGATGGTTTAAAATTAAAAACGCAGCATGTCCATGAATCCTGGTATTTCTAACAGGCTAGAAACATATGTGCAGTTTACTAAACATTTCTAGTTGCCAGAAACCATTACGGAAACTATTCCATTGTTCAGTTTTTATAAATTTCCATAACAAATAAATCGCACTAGCCCTCAAGGTACCAACTAACCTTAATATGTAAAATAAAAGCCATTTGAAATGAATAACTAAGTTATGACTTTTCAATAGTTGTAGACCAACATAAACAAAAGTACTAGTATTTTAGGTGGATTTTTCTTGTACATTTTTGTTACAATTTCCGGAAACTGTTTCCTAGAATTTTCGTATTTTATGTGGTTGTTTCTTATATAGAGTTTTCTGAAAAAATTTGTATCTTTGGAAAAGAGTTGGCAGAAAGAAATACAATGTTTAAGAATTCAATTCCACTTGTGATCTTTAACAAAAAGAATACATTGGAGCTAGCAATATTGTTCAATTAAGAACTAACTTGCATTAGCTACGGTGCCAAATAGGTCAGTGGAAAAGACCTAAAGAAGCTTGGGAAGAAGGAGTGTGTATTTTTTACACTTCTAGGCAATGGAATTAGAAAAACATTTCATTTTGGAATGTGATGCTTTTAAAGACATCATAGGCAGTTATAGCTGTATGTTAACATCAGTTCTTTGGCATTGTTTTTCAGTGAAAGCACTGTTAGAAAGTTGGCTCAACTCAGCATTAATTTGACTAAAAAAAGATTGAATGGGAAAAGACAAAAAAAAACCAATGATCTTATAGACTATATCTAATCTTATAGACGTTAAAATTTCATTTCATTGCTTGTCAAAACTATGTTAAGAAATGTGATCTCTATCATTTCCTATTTCCTATACTGAACAAATAGATATAACTACCTGAGAAGTACTTCTCTTTCAAAATATAATTTTCAAAATATAATTTTAGTGCAGTCTGAAAATTATATTTAGAACAGGGGGATTTACCCTCTATTATTTATATTCAATATCATGCGTCGTATATTGGTAATGTTTGGTTATCCTCAACTTGAATTTCACAAGCCAACAGTGTTCCTGTTCTTTTCTCCCCCACAGAAAAGAAATTAATGAATTTTAAGTTTGAACATGAAGAGAGGGAAGCTACTTAAACACCATCATCATCTTCGGTGTATTAGATGGACCATCCAAGCGAAAAAAATGGAATGCCTTTTGCAATGTTATGAGTGGACCACAATCTTAGAGTTGTTGTTAAGATAGAAATATTAGCCAATGGTGTGTTGTATCTCACGTATAACTTTGTAAGTTAGTTATTATATAATGAATTTGAATTTCAAAGTTGGTCGATGTTTCAGATGGTCATGTTACATTCACCAAGGTGGTGGTGTGGTTGCATTAATGATTTAATAGACATAATTCATTGTTGATCTCTTGTGTATTGCTCAGTTAAGGATTAATTCTCATCAACTTCGTTGTGAAACATGGCGCTGGAAAAGGTCAAAGGAAGTATGGGAGGAAAGGGTATGCATTTTTTGTTCTTTCGGAAAAGTAGAAATAGAAAAACATTTCATTTTAAAATGTAAGGCCTTCAAAGACAACAGGGAAAGTTATGCAGATATGCTGACAGCTAGCTCTTGGGATAATCTATTTAGCAAGGGGTTTGTCGAGAAGCTGGGGGCATTTATTTTGAAGATTCACAGAAAAAGGACCAAAGACATCAAGCAGATGAAGAAGCAATCTGTCCCATAAGCTATCTTTAGCTTCGTGGACGTTAAAATAATTTATTTCTTCTTTCTTTCTTTCATTGTATTGGGTCATCACAATGTGAATGAAACTTTAAAAGTTTTTTAGCTTCTTGTTAAATGTAATTCCTTTTCCGTTTACATCTAAGAAAAACTTTGATGTGAAAACTTTTTAAACATTGGTTTTAACTTTAATATGTTGAGATTGAAATTTAATATAGATCCCAGGATAAGAAGATTGAGGGATATCAGAAACTATGAGCTTAAGTTGTAAAGTTTGATTGTTATTGTAAGTTGGTTGTAAGTTTTGGGTTTCATCTTCTTTTTATGTTCATTTCTTTTTCCTAATTAAAATAATTTGTTATTGATGAAGATAATTTAAAATATTGGCTAATTGGTTTGAATTAAGTTTTTATATTCTGTATTTAGGTAGGTGTGCCTATAAGGGGTTCCCTTATGATGAATGTGGCAAATTAGTTAGAATCATGATTTGAAATAATTGTTTTAACCCTTTACACATATATAGGCTCCAAAAGAATTGAAGGTTTCACAACTCATGATATGGTTCATTTCCACAAATAAGAAGCAAAGATCAAACTAAAGAGCTTGCCTTGAAATTTTATAGAAAACATTGTTTCTTACTACTGTTGGAAATACTGAGGGGGCGAATCATTATTTATCTTCAATTAGTTAATTTAAACTTTACATAGCATTCAAATTAACATTAGCATTAGTTCAAATGTAAATCAACATCATTCAACAATGCATGACATCGAGACAGTGCACAAGATTTTTAGGTGGAAACCCTTCTAGGAGAAAAACTATTAGACGCTTCTTAATATTTGTCTTAAAAGTATTTAGATCAATTAGAAAGCTCCAACTTCCAAAAAATTTCAGCTCCAACTAAAGAAAGCTCCAACCCAAAGGATGTTCCAACACTCTGTTTACCAATTGCAAGTGGAAGGACACTCCAACGCCCTATGTAGGCTTTGACCTTCCCTACCACCACCTTGTCGCCCTGAAGTGTTCTTAAGATCCAACCTAAAGGAGACTCCACTCTCCTGCCTTGCACCACTTTTCCACCTTGATTAGTCAATAGACCACGTTTCATAGAGTTTTAGACACGATCCACTTGTGCTCAATAATCAATACAAAACATATAATGAATCTCTAATCAATCAAACTTGTCTCTCCTCAATAAACACATCAACATGTCATCAACCATCCAACCATACAAAAAAGAAAACCCTAACACAATCAAATTTGTTTTTGTACCAAACCCTAACAGTGTGTTGACAATGTTGGAAGATGCCAACGAGGAAGGGGGTCCCCTCGATGTGAAGTCCCAATTAGAACCCACATTGTTTGGAGTAGGGGCCCCAACTGAAAACAATCGATTGCCAAAGTGGTGGTTTCAAAGGTGTGCCTTGGTTGCGATAAACACATAGAATGAGACATGCATGGCTTTGGTGAAAGCAAGTGTATGAAATTTGTGTAGTATCAAATGTAATGCATGAAATGTTCCATCACACCAGAGAGGAATAGAGTGAGCCCTTTAGAAGCATGTAATAGTAATTAGCTTAAAAGGGACACATGATCCATACAAGAGAATCGTTAGTTAACCTGCAAAATAGTTCACAAGATAACAACGATCGTAATAACATAACACCCATTCAACAAGATTCATACTAAATGAAATAATATATATCGCAAACATAACAAGAATAGTCTTACTACATTATTGACATATGCATGAAAATGTGTCAACTCTAAGCTTTTATTAAAGAGTGAAAGTTCCAGACATACATTTACAATTGACAAGACACTAGTGCCAAAAGTGGAACATGAAGCCAACACTCGCTTCTGTAAAGAATGATATTCCTCTTATGCTAAACTAGGGAAACCAAGGCTACAAAACACAACTTCCAAGCCCCAATGTATGAGTTATGGCGGTGTATTTATAAAATATGAGATGACACTTCATCTCCCTTTCTAACCTTTGGATTTCCCTCATGACTCTTTGATTTATTTTGTCTTTTCCTAACTAACAATTTTTCATATTCCGCAATTGACACTTGGACTTCCCCTTACATATTTATTTCAAATACAATAATACAAAAACCATATGAGACAAAAGTGGGTAGAGCTTAATAAGACAAACTAAATATATCAAGCTTGAGTTTGAGGAAACTCTAGCTCATCAGCTTCAATTTGTATCTTTATAGTCACAAGTGATGCCAAGCTTTGTATTGTGTGGTGGTCTCCTCAAACTTTGCAAGAAGATTAGGCTGAAAGTGGACTCTATCTTCCATTGCATCTGGGAAGATAGTTTTGGAACAATTTTGTGTCTCCTTCTTCAATAATAAAATCATAGTATTGATCTTGGCAAGGCCACTAATATACTTTCATGGTGCGTCTATCAATCTCCAGATCATCTTTGATCTATCTCAGTTGGTCCAAGTATTCTTAAACTTCATGTCTGGCCACATTTCTTCATTCTTCTTCTCTGAATGTCCCAACTAAAGGGATCTTATGAGATTTCACCAAAGAGTCTACATTGTTGTAGAACTGTGCAAAAGAAGACAAGATATTGGCTATGAAAGTGTTGAGTTGTTTATTCCTTTGTATAAGCATCCTGACTTCAGCTTTCTCCAACTCGGCTTGTTGTCTTGTTTTCTTAACCAATTTTGGTAGTGCACCTGTGTACTTCATTCATCATTCATGAACTGCAGTGATGGCTGCATGAATGACCTTCAAATATTTAGCATTCTCCCGTGATTTCTTATGCATGTCATGCAAGGGGAAAATTGCTTTATGCACAGTGACCAATTCCTCATAAAGATTCATCATAGTTTCTCCCAATGCTTTCACTTCACCAATATGGTTGTCTAAAGCTCTTTCAAGTACACATGTATGGGAGCCATCTTCTAAGTATCTTCCTAGTGTTGTTTTATATGTTGTTTCACAGCTTCCAGATTCTTTTCCATTTGTCTATTCTCTGCCATCATATACTTTGTATTTGCCTTAGAATCTCCTGCAAAGGCCAAGTTAGTTGCAGCAATTCTTTCAGGATTCTTTCTGGTGTCCATGACAATCACCTTCTCTGTATTGATGAAAGTAGGATGTGTGAGGTCATTGGGAAGATGCTTCTTTCTTGCTTGCACAATTTTCCTTTGAAGCTCATCGAAAGTCAAACTGCAAATATCCATGATTGGGTTATCATCTAGAGGAGCAATTTCCTCTTCATCACCTCGAGCTTGCCCATATGTTATGTGTTGGGCATAAGGTCAACATCTTGATTTTTCTACTTTTGTTCTACCTCCATGTCTTGAATAACTATTAACTCTTCAATCTCTTGGGAAATTTCTTGATCTTGTTGTTGTTTACTTTCTTCTTCCTATATTTGATTTTGTTCTTGTCCTGCTTGCTTCAGCATTGTTTCTTCTTCCTCCTTTCTTCTCATTTCTTCTTCTTGCATCTGCCTTTCTTCCTATTCTTCCTTCTTTCTTTTCTCTACTTCTTGCGTCTTTTGCTCATCTTGTTTTTTCTTCCTCTTCCTCTCAACTGCCATAGCCATGTTCAAATAGATGGATATGCTTTGAATTTGTGGCTTTGTTCCTTTGTTAGACTGTGAGCAACCTTCCTTTTATATTGTATGCTCACTTGGTTGCGCTTTTTCAGTTTCCTTGTTCCCGGAGTAGTATCTTGTTCTGGAGTCACATGAGAAGGACCTACCTAGTTTCCTAATATGTGGGGTCTAGAGGCATTGTAGCATTTATTGATGTTCCCTTCCTCTAGTCTAGAGTAGGTCTCGCTTGACCAGTGGAAATGTAACTTGGCACAGTGTTGCTTGCAAATGCTTCTAGAATCATACAGATGATACTCCGTCATTCCATACCTAAAGTTCTCTAACTCATTACCTTAAGCTTCTGCAACCTTCAAGTTCTTGATTTCATAGGATCCCACCTGCAAAGGAAAAGGAGACCAAGGTGCTTTCTCTTTCCTTTGCAGTAATGTTGATAAGCCAATGGTAATATTATATGCAATCTCTTGCATGACCAACTTATCTTTGGCATACCTCAGTAATAGATGTGATGACTTCCATCATCTGAACACCTTGAGGTATGTGCCATATGGTGAGGCAAACCAATCAGCAAGTTCTGCTACTGAGTCCTTAGTCTCACGATACATGCAAGGTGACTCCTCAAAAATCATCTGGTACAATACTTTGAGGAAGTGGTCATCCATCTTTTCCATGACTCTGTAACTGCACTCTAAAACTAGTTTGTAATAAATATGAACAACTGGATCTTTGGGTGTCCAAGTCTATCTCATGCTAGGAAAAGCATTCTAAGCACATATACCATCCAACAGAGATGCAAACATACAAAATCTAGCTAGCTTGCCTTTAGGTTGGTTATTTGCGTTGGTCACATTAATTCTAATTTGTTGAGCCAAAAGATCTGACTAGTTGAATATCTCCCCCTCGTTGACAATCTGATGCAATGTGTAAACCCAACCTTCAGGGAAGGTTACAATTCTCTTCTAACCATATATCCAACAACATAATCCAATCAGGTACTGGAACACCTTTTAGAGAGATCTAGTCTTGTAATTATTACTGGGTGTCTGGTGGAACTTAGTTGGCTCTTTCACCCATGTCTTAATAACATCCTTGGTACTCAAATAGCTAGTGACTTCATAAAAATATGAATCCATATATGCCTCTGGCGGCAAGTGATACATTAAACGGATATCATGGGCCAAATATGAAGCAAGTCATTGTCCACTAACATTATTGAGGGTCATGCTCTTAATATCCAAGTGTGGAAAGATCCACTTGATGACATTTGCACAAGTTAAAACTAGGAACCTGCAAGAAGCTCTATGAAAACATGACCAGTGGATATTTATGTACACTTATCTGTCCTCCATATCTACTTTGAAATTGGTAGTTGTGAATGTGTCTTTGACTTTATCCCATGTAATATATAAGTCCTTTTCAATGAAGAGTTGGGTATTAGATAAGATAGGAACGATAAGTAGAGTGCTCTCAACCACTTCATCAGTATTGAGATTTGTTGTTTCTTTTGAGGTTGATCTATTTGGAGGCATGTTGATGGAAATTGATGAAAGAGAGATGAGCTCAAAACCTGCAGTACTTGTAACCAAAAGACGCATTCATGGAAACACAAATTAGCTTAAGCATATAAGCTCATCAACCAAGATTAAAACAAAAGCACAATGGCTAATGAGAAGGATTGCACAGATTTTGGGCTTTGGGAGGAAAATTGGGCTCTTGAACTATGCATTGTACAATCTCAGTAGACAAGGAGGGAGCTTGAGGCTTAAGATTATGCAATGTGCTATCTCAGTTGGGCAGGAGAGCGAAGAGACTCTGCATTGCGTAGTTTCAAAGGTCAAGGTTGAGGACTAAGGCTTGGGACCGCGCCATGCACAGCTAGGCAAGCCAGAGACTGCGCACTGCACAATATCATAGGCCAAGGGTCGAGCTTGATTCTTGGAGATGTGAAATGCACAGTTAGAAGGGGAAACAACTGCTCAAGGATTACCCAGTTCTACCCAGGAAAGAGAGAGAAAAACTTCAACATCTGATGTTGGGGTAGGAATAAGTGTAGTTCGGCCTTAAGGTAAGTTAGATTAGTCAATAACATGGGCCATAAAATATCATGCAAAAGGAAAAATATGCATGCAAAAAAAGACCCAGCAGCGGCGACTGTTGGTGGGAAAAAAGCAATAAGGCGATGTGACACATATAAAAGTTGAGCGACGAACTGAAACAATAAGTGTACAAGCTAATAACAATAGAAGTGCTAGCTACCATGAAGAGAAATAGGTAACACTCAGAAGCAAAAGCAACAAAAGTGACAGAAAAAAGCAGCAAAAGCGACACATGAAAAGCTTACCTGAAAAAGTGTTGTGAACCAAGTCCAAAGCTTGTTGACCTCATGGGGAAGGCTAGAGATCTAATGTCGAATGTGCAAATGATCTATAAGAGCATCTATTATATAGGTCTAGCCCCCACGAGGTTATGTTAGGGCTTATGATGTGCATGCCTAAAATCAAGGAGAAAGCAACACTTGTACTACGATCGAAAATACAAACTTTGTCCCACTTGTCAAACAATGATTTTGCACTCCCTATTTTCTAGGGATGAGCATTAGCTTACTCCAGGAAATTGCGTGATTCCCAACAACAAGGAATTGTACAGTTCACTGACTCAATGAATTGCGCAGTTCACTAACTCGGTGAATTGTGCAATCTTGAGAGAGATATAACATAGTTTTCATGCTCAGTGACTTCCTGTCTTCAAGATTTGTGCAATTCTAATCCTCAAGGCATAGCACAGTTTCTAGAGACATAGAATTGCATAGTTCCTAGAGGGAAGACTGACAGTTGGTGCAAGATCAGGGTGGAGGTTGGCTTGTGTTTAGAAGTTGTTTAGTTTTCGTCGACAAGACTTAGTCATCATCAAGACAACCTAATAAAGTCATCACAAGGGCTACATGCAAAGATAAGTCTTCATAACACTAGACAATCAAAAGGAATACTTGACGATAGCGAAAGATAAGTTCTTATGAACAGAAGGTAGGCTCCAAAATCAAGGCATAGGAAAAATTTTGGAGGGGGGTTGTAGCAGCTACAACACTTGGCGACACACTGGTAGAACCCCAACTCTTTGTATGGGTCTAACTCTATAAAATAGATCTAGCTCTTTAGGAAGTATTTTTCACCTCATTGATTACCACAACTTTACTAAGCTCGGGTTAAAGATAGTCCCTTCATTCTCCTCATTGATGACACACTAACAAAATCAAGTCAAACTCAGTTGTTTCAATTAGAGATAAGGAGTATATAGATATGCAAGTGAAAAGGATTGTCAAAGTCTTAGTTTTCATCTCTGGTGTTGCTCCGCTATTAGCAGGCCTGGACAATACCCCGGTAGAGCCACTACAGGAACACAAGCATTGCTTAATTGCCAGCAAGCTTGGATAGTACCCCGGCGAAGTTACTTACTTCACCCCCTTGCACAGGAAGTCTTTCTCTTCTTTCACCATTTATTTATCTTTTCATTAATAGAACTATACTTCAACACTTATTTATTTCATGGGGCGGAAGGGGGATCCCGACTTATTAATAGCATAAGAGGTTGTCCCTTTAGAGAAGGATATTTATACACCTCTAAAATACAATGCACTTGTTTAAGTTTCCTCTCCTTTGTAATATCCCCAATTTTGATTTTCCACATTAGAGACGATTTTTGGAAGAGGAGGCAATTTTGGCATTAAAACTTAGGAGGGAAAAGGGGAAATCACAGCTTT
>APFE030941150.1:142670-284595 GCA_000404065.3 Pinus taeda
AATTCAACAGTATCAATTTCGTAGGAAGTTTTCTGGCTAAATTGAGCAATTTGTGCTTGTCAAGGATCACCGGGGTTCTATAGATTCAGCCCAAACCATTACTAATATTTTGTGGATTTATTGAGAGGAGTCTCTGACTAATTTTAGAATTTTTTCTGGGCGATATTCAGGCCTAAAATCCTAAATCTTATAGCATGGCAAATTGCTAGGTACCTAGGGAATTTGAACCATTTTGTGGGTTTGAATTTGGCTTGGAGATAGGCTAAACCTTTTCTGGGTATTTTTGGGTTTGAGGGGAGGAGCTTTCGGTTGCAATTTCATAGCATTCCAGGCATTATTTTGGGCAGGACAATTAGTTTCATTCAGCAATCCATAGTGGAGTTTCTAGGCAAGTTCAAGCTATATATTTGGGCCAATTCCAACACTTGATCCTACACATTCTAACATGGGGTTTGTGTTTCTTGTTGTATCAAGCCCAGGTTCTATGGATTTGATCCTCTTGTACTAGATTTTCCATGCATAATTAATAAAAGGGCTCAGGACTATTGCCCATATTTTGGGGTTTTCTAATTTGTCTTCTTGTTCAGATTTGTATTGTTGTAATTTAGTTCATGCATATGTTATTTGTTGTAAATTTGAATTTGGAATATTACACCTTCCTTACTCTACTCGACTAAGTTGACAAGATAAAACCAATCAAGCATAAAAAAAATTGATTAAAGATAAGCGAGCGTACTAGTTATATATTCAAGCATCGTAGATCCACTAAGGTTTTCTTCAAGAAATAATGTTTTTAATGTCTAAGCATCATCGACTAAAAGATAGAAGGCCCATGTAAAGAGAAGGAATAAACAGAAAGCCAAACATTGACAGTTGTACAATGTCCTCTTGAACTTTGCCATGCTCATTTCAGACGCTGAACACGATCTCATACATAGCTTATTATGATGGAAACAAAAGAAAGGAAAGGGCAAAAAAAAAGACAAAAAGAAAAACAAACTTAACTAAACTAACCCTACTCCTAAACTAACAAAGAATAGTCAGGCTTATGTAAAGTGAAACTTCCAATGCAACTAACAAAGCATTACCTGACCTATATCGGCGAGGGAATAAATAACACGAAAAATCATCGAGAAAAGCACATGACAAGAAAGATAAAATGCGACATATTCCAAAATTCGAAGACAGAAAATGCAAAAGAAAAGTACAATAAGAAAGCATGCTTTAAAAATTTTTTTGATGCATCATGATGGTCATACATATCGCGACAGACTCTCATATCAAAGCATTCACTCTGACATTCAATCTTGGCAAACATGAAGAAAAACAAGAACTTGTGTTTCACAAAAGGGCTTTCCAAGTATGATTCCTCCAACCAATGAGAAATAG
The DNA here is from genome assembly GCA_000404065.3 of Pinus taeda. Classification (NCBI taxonomy): domain Eukaryota; kingdom Viridiplantae; phylum Streptophyta; class Pinopsida; order Pinales; family Pinaceae; genus Pinus; species Pinus taeda. The sequence continues at coordinate 144,060 of APFE030941150.1, forward strand.
GATCGTGGAAAGCAAGTGAAGGATCTTGAGGTTGAAAGATAGGTTCATTTTCAACATTTGCAATCACATCATGAGGATTTTTCTAAGAAAGAGTATCAATTTGATCATGCTTGGAACAACCATCAAGATCGCAATATTTTGACATAACCATCTGCGTAGGCTGAAGTGTCTCAACATCTTGACATGGTTCCAAGATATCTAAAGATAGATCATCAAAAACCACTGGGTTATAATAATCAATAGTCGAAGGCATAAGATCGTTATTAGATAAATCAATGAATATATTAAAATAGTCATGATCATAATTTGATTTTTCAAAAAGAAGGGGATCCTCATGATCTGATGAATCATGGAGAGGGGTTGATTGAAAACAGGAGATTCCATTCCCCATTTCTTCTAATTGGTAGAATGGGGGACGAGATAGATTATGAATAGAGAATCCTCTCTCACCTTCCTTTGATGTAAAATTAACATTCCACCTATCCTAATTGTAATCAAAATTAAGATTCTCAAAAATTGACTCACCGAAAGATGGGACATGTGTAATAGGCTCATTAAATATGTCAGGTCAATGGGTGTGAGGTGAGGAAGAATTTGAGAGATTAGATTAAACATCATCTTTTGTCGCAAAGTCCTATTCAAAATCAGAATTCCACACATAATCATTATGAAAGATATCGCAAGTTTCTTGGTCTTCGTTGACTCCATCTTGAACTTGATCCTATTGAGAATCAGAAAAAACCGTTATAACAAGTCAATGTGATAGCTCAAAGGAGGATCAAAGGAAATAATCGATGGAGAATGGGAGGAAAGAATGTCACTAATTAAATCAGAATTAAAACTTGTGTTTGAATCTTAAAATTGAGGGGTGTGAGAAGATGGTGATAGTTTGACAGATTGATTTTCATGTTCTCCAACCTCAACTTGTGTGCCTGGAGCTATTTGATTTAACGGAGAATGAGAAGAAGATGAAGAGTCACACAAAACAAAAATTTCTCCTTTCACAGATTTGAGGGCTCCATAATGGAGACTTCTAAAATATTTGAATTCTGACGAATTCAAAGAAATCTGAACAAGGTACTCAAATTTCTCTTTCATAAAATTTCAATTTATGTCATCCTCAGAAAATTCATAACAGAAGTGAATGAAACGATCATGAAAATCTTCAACAGATTCATTAGGTTCTTTTTTGAGATGTAATATTTTCTTATAAACACTTTCATAATCATACCTGTCAAAGGCACAATGAAGCTCCTTGACAAGATGTTTGAAAGAATGAATAGAGACAATCAACAATGTATAACACCATTGTTTAACGCGTGCTTCAAATGTATGGACGAACAACCTGCAAGTAGTATCCTCACAATTAATTTAATGATAAGTGAAAAATTCAAGAAAGTGAAGGGTGTGCTCAAGAATAGTTGTTCCACCCTCGCCATGAAATTTTAGATTTCACAATTCATGAATAATCCCTGAGGGAACTTTTAGATTTGCAACTCTAGAAAAACATATTGGAGTTAAGATTTCAAAAGAAGTAATTTAAGATGAGAAATTTTTTAACATACTTTACGAGCTCAGCTTGACATCTAGCGCTCCTTATAGTGCCAAAAACCTATTGACAGTGTTGGAAGATGCCAACAGGGGAGGGGGTCCCCTTGATGTGAAGTCCCAATTAGACCCCACATCGTTTGGAAAAGTAGCCCCAACCAAAAAATGGTCAGTTGCCAAAGTGGTGGTTTCAAAGGTGTGTCTCGGTTGCGATAAACACATAGAATGAGATATGCATAGCTTTGGTGAAAGCAAGTGTATGAACTTTGTGTAGTTTCAAATCTAATGCATGAAAGGTTTCATCACATTGGAGGGGAAATGGGTGAGCCCCTTAGAAGCATGTAATAGTACTTAGCTTAAAAGAGACACATGATCCATACAAGTGCATCGTTAGTTAACCTGCAAAATAGTTCACAAGATAACAACAATCATAATAACATAATAGCACGCATTCAACAAGATTCATACTAAAGAAAACAAATTAGTTCATAAGCATTAGCATAAATGAAACAACACATATCGCAAACACAATAGGAATAGTCTTACTACATACACGACATATGCATGAAGACGTGTTGGCTCTAAGTTTTTATTAAAGAGTGAAAGTTCAAGACATACATTTACAATTGACAAGACACTAGCCCCAATAGTGGAACGTGAAGCCAACACATGCTTTTCCAAAGAATGATACTCCTCCTATGCTAAAATGGAGAATCCAAGGCTACAAAACAAAGCTCCCAAGCCTTTGGTTCCAAGCCCCAATGCATGAGTTATTATGGTGTATTTATAACATATGAGATGACCCTTCATCTCCCTTTGTGACCTTTGGACTTCTTTTGTCTTTTCTTAGCTAATGACTTCTCATATTCCACAATTAACACTTGGACTTCCACTTACATATTTATTTCAAATACAATAATACATAAACCATATGAGACAAAAAAGGGTAGAACCTAATAAGGCAAACTAAACATATCAAACTTGAGTTTGAGGAAACTCTAGCTCGACAACTTCAATTTGTAGATCTTCAGACACATAGTGATGCCAAGCTTTGTATTATGTGATGGTCTCCTCAAACTTTTCAAGAAGATTAGGTTGAAAGTGGACTCTAGCTTCCATTGCATCTAGGTAGACAGTTTTGGAACCAGCTTGTGTCTCCTCCTTCAACAAGAATGACATAGTATTGATCTTGGCAGGGCCACCAATAAACTTTTGCATGGTGTGTCTATCAATCTCCAAATATTCTTTGGTAGCAGTTTGCCTCAGTTGGTCCAAGTATTCTTAAACTTCCTGCCTGACCACATTTCTACCTTTTGTTTATGTGAATGTTCCGACAGAAGGGATTTTATGAGATTTCACCAAAGATTCCACACTATTGTACAATCATGCGTAACGAGACAAGATATTGGTTATGAATGTATTTAGCTATTTATTGTTTTGTATATTCATCCTAACTTCAAATTTCTCCAACTCAACTTGTTGTCTCATTTTCTTAACCAATTCTGGCGGTGCACCTTTATACTTCATTCCCCATTCATGAACTGCAGTGATGGTTGCATGAATGACCTTCAAAGCTTTAGCATTCTCCCATGATTTCTTCTGCATGTCATGCAAGGGGACAACTGCTTTATGCATGGTGATCAACTCCTCATAAAGATTCATCATAGTTTCTCCCAATGCTTTCACTTCACCAAATATAGTTTCCTGAAGCTCTTTCAAGTACACATGTGCGGGAGCCATCCTCTGAGTTTCTGACTGGAGTTGTTCTATATGTTGTCTCACAACTTCCAAATTCTTTACCATTTGTCTCTTCTCTACGATTAGATACTCTATATTTGCCTTAGAAACACCTGCAAAGGCCAACTTCGCTGCAGTAATAGTTTCAGGATTCTTTCTGGTGTCCATGACAATCAACTTCTTTGTATTGATTAAAGTATGATTCTTATAAGTACAAGCTAATAGCAATAGAAACACCAGCTACCATGAAGAGAAATGGGAAAAATAACACTCATAGAAGCAAAAGTGACAAAAGCAATAGAAAAAACAGCAAAAGTGACACATGAAAAACTTACCCCAAAAAGCATTGCAAACCAAGTCCAAAGCTCTTTGATCTCGTAGGGAAGGCTAGAGCTTCAATGTCGAATGTGCAAATGAGCTCTAAGATTGTCTATTATATAGACCTAGCGCCCACGGGATTAGGTTAGGGTTTATGATGTGCATGCCTAAAATCAAAGAGAAAGCAACACTTGTCCGAAAATCGAAAACAAAAATTGTTTGCCACCTGTCAAACAATGATTTTGCACTCCCTATTTTCTAGGGATGCACATTAGCTTACTCCGGGACACTGTGCAGTCTCACTGGCAAAAAAGTTGTGCAATTCCCAACAACAAGGAATTGCGTAGTTCATTGACTCAATGAATTGCACAGTCTTGAGAGAGAGATAGCACAATTTGAATGCTCGGTGACCTCTTGTCGTCAAGATTTACGCAGTTTTGATCCTCAAGGCATAACACAGTTTCCAATGACAGAGAATTGTGCAATTCCTAGAGGGAAGACCGGCAATTGGTGCAAGATCGAGGTGGAGGTTGGCTTGTGTTTAGAAGTTGTTTAGTTGTCATCGACAAGACTTAGCCATCATCAAGACAACCTAATCAAGTCATCAAAAACATTGCATCCAAAGATAAGTCTTCATAACACTGGATAATCAAAAGGAATACTTGATGAAAGTGAAAGATAGGTTCTTATGAACATAAGGTAGGCTCCAAAATCAAGGCAAAGGCAAAATTTTGGAGGGCGTTGTAGTAGCTACAATGCAGTGGTCATAGCAACAAGTATACTTGGCTGCAACCTCTGAATATCAATAGCTGCCCACTATCTCTCTGCTCAGACTACATCAACAATAGTTGCAAGCTCTAGCCCAATGCATTTAACAAGCACACTTTATTTTTCTACTCAGCAACAAATCAATAACCTTCCATTACGACATGAGAATAATAAACTCTCATCTATATTTAATAGCTAGACTATGTCAACATGTGAATCCTTCAATGCATTCTATCCAAACCCTAGAAATACTTGTCCTGACAAATCAGTGGTGATACAATGCATATCTAGCAATACATCAACTTTTGCCAAGTCATCAATATACAATGATACACTAATCTTCAAAACAACTTGTTTCATATCATAATTGTTCATAATTGAACCATCATGTTCCTTACCTCAAAAATATTGATGCATACCTTAGATATTCAATCTCTGCTTAGCAACGGAACTACCCCTCAATGGACTGTACCCCACTATCACAGAACTTCCAATTCCTAGCATCAATAGTAGCATGCATAATGACAAAAATTAACAATGACAAACTCTGGCAACTTTGTTTACTACAATAAGACCAATACTCTATACTCAGGTATATACTTCAGTAATGTTGACATATTAGGTCAGCATGCTTTGGTTCCACCTACTTGAATTCATTAATGTTAGAAAAGATTCAATGTACATAATTGCAACCCAACATACTTTAAGTGTGCTTTGTAGGAACAAATACACAGTGACCAATTCCCTTCGATTGCTTATACTCAACAACTTGATCTTCAACTTGGCTAATTTCTTGAATGTCTTTATTATGTTTTTGCCAACCCTCAGTATCCACCTGTAGTCCCTAATCAATTCAAACCTTAACTGTTGTTGCCTCTGTCTTGACGTTCTTCTGCAATTTATGACAGAATTGGAGGATGTTTCAACTCCTCAAACAAGATGTTTCTTCACTGGATGTTCAGATAGTAATGAATATTTCTTATAATTCTTCTTTGCTCGACATCTTGTGGTGACTGCAATTTTGATTAAAACTCTTGAACTCGACCTTCTACCTTTTGGAATAGTTTTGACATTCTACTGTAACATGGGTGATCCTCTCATATTCAAAACATTAAGGCTTTGGATCTTAGCCTCCAAGCACATTCCTTCAGAATTAGCTCTTCACTCTGTGACATTTGCATTGATATTACGTTAAACTAACTTCATGCCTTATGCGTCAGGATGCATTACTTCAAAAGATAAATCGGATGGGTCCAAAAGACTGCCACAGAGACTTGCCCTAAAAGGGTTGAAATACCATGTTACAGAAATGCTTCAGAAATGCCAATAAGCTAAGTAGAAGACTCCTCTTCCAAAGCCGAGTAGACCAAGCTTCAAAAATACTAATACTTGCACAGAAAATCTTAATTAATATCATGGAATAGCCAAGCAAATCACAACAGAAATCCCAGCGAATCAAAAGTCTGGTCGTAGCAAAGCAAGGTCTTAGTTAAAACAACAAGGTTGTATTAGGGCCAAAAACCATTCGCTTCTTTCTCCTTTAATCAAATTGAATCTTGGTCTTATAGCTTATAGAGAATTACAAGTGTGAAACCCAACCAAATTCCTTCAAGGTTGATCTCCTCGCAGAAACGTAGGGTTGTACTAGGCCACATATCAATCAAAACAGAAATCCCTGAGGTGACTCAACTAGCTCGCAATTGCCAGCAGTGTAGGCCTTAGACGTGGGCTCGAATGGTGTTGCTCTATAATGAGTATGCCCTGACCTGTGCCGATCCAGTGAATCGCAATTAACAAGAGAAGTGTGCCAGAAACCCTGTAAGTTCGAGCCACCCGAAGGATGAAACGGTAAGCCCTCAAAGCTTCAAAACTTTGACCTTTTCTCACGATTTGCAAGATTACGCTAGGTCAAAACTTTCAAAGAGATATTTCAGAGAATGTGTGAATTCATTCATGTCCCATGTCCATGTAGAGAGATTAATCCTCTATTTTTTATATATACAAGGGACGAGCTCTTTCAGGGAGCCAACTAGGTCAAAGAGGGAATAATAATAATAATAATAATAATAATAATAATAATATATATTATAATTATTATATATATCCTAATATATGATTCTACTTTTTATAACGTGAGGCCAAAAAAAACTTCAATATTCAATTAATTATTAAGACTTTTCATAGAAATTTTTGTAGGCCCTAGCATCATATAACGTTGGTATTGGTTTGACAAGGAACAAATCCACTGGTTCTGGTTCTTATCTACAAAAACTTCAATAAATGTGGGGCTTCTACAGTTTTCTAAGGCTTTTTGTTCTCTTCAATCACAAAAACTTCAAGAAGTGCAGGGCTTCTAGGGTTTTCTAGGGCTTCTTGTCCTTTGGAGCTTCCAACTAATTCAATCCAGACAAATATTGAGTGTTCCTAGACCAATGTTGGCATCAATGACAACTACCACCCAACAAATTTTAAATGTATTATTAATTTTATATTATACTAGACTATGATATACAACAATACAAAAATTAAAAATAGGTTATTTTAAATTATGATATAAACAACATTAAATAAAATATGTATGCCCTCTATGAGTTTCATTTTTTAAATTTGACATAGTGAATACAACTTGAGATCAACTTAGACTTATACGAAATCATACATTGTTATAGTAAGTTAATCCTTAAGATTCGGCCTAAAACCCTAGGTGAGTAAACAACTTGTCTTAGTGACCTTTGAAACTTCAATTGGAATATAAAATTTAAAGAGAGATTATGCCTTTCAAGGTGTAGATAAAACTCTTTATAATGTAAATAGTTAACAATTTCTAATTAAAAATTCATAATAAAGTCCATTTGCACATATAAGAAGCAATATTCAAATTGCAAAACCCATCCAAACTCATCTCATTTAATTTTGTATGAAAGAAATTATTTTCTACCACCACCAATAGATATTCAAATATATTATTACATTTATATAATACTATATTAATATACAATATTATCAAATTAATATTAAATATTTTTAACTTATTGTTACAACATTAAATAATAAATAAGCATATCTTTTATGAATTCTAATTTTAAATATGACATAACAAATATATCATCTAACGTCAAAATTTTATATATTGTGTAAGTCAAAATATGTGTTTTGTGTTCAACGTTTATAGGTATTTTACGGTTGCAACAATATGTGGCATCTTTCAAATTTGAACTCAACATTATGATTCTTTTGTTTTGTTATTTAGGAATGGACAAATGTACAAGTAGAGGATAGTTTTGTGATCTAAATTATTATTTTTTTAATATATTTTGAGGATTTCTTTTCTTTATTTAAAATTAATATATCTTTGAATAATTTTTAAGATATGGGTGTTTTGTTAAAAAAAATCATTTTCTTCTTTTTTTAATTAAAATTAAAATATCTCTTATAAATGTAATGGATGTATTTAATTGTCTTTTTGCCTTTCAATCCACAGTATATTGGTTTACAAAATGATAAGCTACTTAAAATTAGCAGATCAATAGAATGTGTATTTATAGAACCAATAATAATTTTGTTATTTTTTTTTGTTTTCATATTATTCATGAATGCTACCATATTTCTCAAATGGTTTCTCTTATAAAACTAGTGAAAACTCTTTGTTTTGACAATAATTTTATATCAAAATTCAATCAAACTAACTTTTAATATTAGTTATCGTGTTCCATTAGTTATCTTATTCTTGGCATTATTCCATATTTTCAAGTTTAGGGTTAAGGCCATCATATTCAAAAAAAAAAATTGTAATAAATATTCAAATTTTCATTTCACATTGACTTAAGGGTATGCCTACAAGTATAGGAATTCCTTTGTTTTCTTAGCATGCCTACACCTATGAGAATTTCATTGTGCTTTTAATCTAATGAGACAATTTTGAAACCTTTTATTTCAAACTTACCCTATCTAGTATTACTAGTGATATGTAGTATTACTAGTTATGTGGGGTATTGGGGAGGCATCTGAATTCATGATGTAAAGGGATTAGTGAGGCATGTGTTTTAACCCTGTTATTTAATGGGAGTGACAAAGTTGGGGAGTTTATTTTCATTCACTATTTTTTTTTAATTAAGAAAAATAAAAATTACTTTGATTCTCTAGAATCTACATGGAAGGGTATGATAAGGATCCCATCATAAAAATATTATATAAACCCTACTCATTGTGAATTACAGCTTGGCAATGAGATCTACTTGAGTAAACTTCCAAACGTGCACAATGACATGACATTTCATGGTGGGATAAAGAGCCATGCTAAGAATAATTGTTGTCAACCAATTAGAAGTGGTTTACCTCATATTTCAAAGGAAAATTAGTTTGAAGCCTTGATTTTACTTCCACCTACAACATTACTCACTATTTGAAGTAGGATATTGATCAACTCATTCCCTTTAGTTCAAACCTAATCAAGCTATCATCTTTACCACAACATTCTACTACAATTTAACCCCATGCCAATGAGGAATACTATTTTATATTGTATAGCTCTATATTGTTGTTTTATTAACCAATAAATATTTGTTAAAAATTAGCCAAAAAAAGTCATGCAAAAAACATAGAGAGGGGATATCATGGAACCATTCATGGTTTCCGTATAAAAGAACAAAAAATGACTTGCTTCAAATAACTTTTTATCAAATATAATAAGTGATTGCATTTGTTCTCATCTCATCATTGTGGTAACTCTCATTATTGGGTGATCCAAGGAATGTTCTAGGTAAAATTAGTAGTAATCATAACTTAATAATTCCAAAGGATGATAATCATTCCCCTCTATGGTTAAGTTCTCATAATATTCAAATATTTGTGAACCAAGTGGGAATTGTATCCTTAGGATTCTCAATATCGATGAAATTTATTTAATGAATACTTTTTTAAAGCCTCATCTTTATCAATCTCATAACTTCCAATTAATTTATAACATATTTCTTTAATGGAAGACAAATGTAATCATTTTTTTAGTAGTTAGTGTTTAATAATTGTTCTTTTTTTCTTCTAGTTTGTTGTCACTCGTTGAGGTATTTGACTTCCCTTCATCATCTATTTCAAAGTATTGAGCCATTTTAAGAGCTTCTTCACATGTCTATACTTCAAGTGTCCTCGATAGTCCTCAGATTTTCTGTAACAGACTGGCAATGTACCATTGGACTACTAATGCTTCATCGATAGTGTATGGGATTTGACTTAGCAAATCCTTAAATCGTTTCTCATATTCCCTTACTTTCTCGTTTGGATGTTCTTTAATTTCTTTCAATCTTTGAGCCACAAGATGCTTAACATATTGTTCTTTGAAAAAGGAAAAGAAACTTGTCTTAATATCATTTTCACTTTTCGTTTGGTTTTCTATAAAATTCATGAACCAAGTGCTCACTATGAAGGGTAGCTGCAAACTAGGTCATTTGTTTGTCTTCATCAATGATGTCATTGGAAGTCCAAAAAATTTCACACACAAACCAATGTTTCTTTGGATCTTCATAAAGGGGGATATGATTCAACCCCACTTTTACTCGTGGAGATGCAGTTTTTGTTGTTAGCTTATCACTTTTCAATTGGTCGATCTCATGGACGTTGACTGTTGGTCGATGCATTAGACGTGGGGTTCTTTCTTGAGTGTCAAATTCGATTTTTGCATAACTTATTAATAGTTCCTTAGTTTGATGGCCTTTTTCTATATAATTAATAAACCTATTAACTCTGGGTCACGACTCTTCAGTGCTTGGCCTTGTATCTTCATGTTCTTCAACATATAATAATTGAGGAAAGGGGGTACATTCGTGAGATCTTGAACATGGAGAAGTATATCTTCATTTTCTTGATTATCAATGCAAGTTTGGTTAATGAGAGGAATTTCAATTTCTAGTCGATCTCTTATATTCCCTTGTTCACCTCTTCTATACTAAATTGTGCATGGTTCTCAATTATTATGAAGTTGTTTTTTGAGGAATTCTCCTACAATGAGATTTGATATTGATGCAACCAATGAACGTGGGAATGTTGGACCAAAGTTGTTGATTTCCATATCGTCTACCTGCCCTCCAAGTCTTGGTTGTGGGCTATTAATTTATGTAAGGGGAGATGGTGCTACACCTCTCAACTCATGATGTTGAGCATCAAACGAGTCCCGTGCATCTTCGCTCTCACACTCTTAAGCTTGAATTTTCCTTCTCTGGTACTCTTCTCTTATTTCTTCTCATCTCTTTTGTCTCTTATCCTCTGCTAGCTTTTGAATATCAATTGACTACTTATATAGTCGAGAACAATCTAAAGTTATTCATTTATTTTCTTCATCTTGTCGTTTATTTACAATTGATCTCTTTCCTCCCATCTTATATTATTTTCTTTTTAATTTACTTTATATTTATTTGTCTTCTTTTCTTTTTCTCTTCTTTATTTCTCAGAAATCATTACCCCCATGCTGACCGAACTTATTGTCGATCAACAATGGTAAAATTAGCAACCAACTTTTATTTACTTAAGAAATATTCCCATGCTTCTTTTGTGTTTTAGCAGTGAGCATCAAGAAACTTCTCCTAATCAATCTGTCTCTAACAATAATTGAAATTTAATGGTTCCTGAAGGGGTGGTCAATATTCTACTATGTGGTCAACCCCTCTGTCAAGGAGAAACTTGTGTAAAAAAGTAGGTATTTTACAAAAGAAACTCTTGTGAAGGTCATCGAAAATATGTGCTTTGATTCATTCAATAGACGTTTGTTCTTCTATTGCTTGATCCTCATAGAAGTCATCCAAAATATTTTCTTCCCACTCATGCAAGTTTGTTCGACCATCGTTCGTTAGTTTTAATGCCATTCGGTGGTCATTTTCTATTTGTCACATTAGCATTATGGTCAAGGAATTTTTTTATCTTGACTAGGGTTTCTTAAATGAATATTTCATGTGCTTCTGTAATGAAATGTGTGATAGCTTCTACAATCGACAATGTATTTTTCCGTGCGTAGTTCTTCAAGTAATTAATTTATGTTTGCACCATTGTTGTATCTCCTCCAAGGTTAACATTTATTTTTACATATTATGAGTACCCATGTCCAACACCACTGATAGTGAAACCAATGTTGTAATATAGTAGAAAGTATGCATTGGTTATTAGTAGGAGAACAACAAGACATTACATAATCATATGCAACACAAGGAATATAAAGAAACACAAAGTAGTGGAGAACCAGCAAAGCAACACTTTATATTATATCTTCTTAATAGCTTATTAGAATCATACATTGAGACATATGCATTCATATATATATATATATTATATATATATATATAGTATGTTGTCAACAAAGTCATAGAAATTTAACTGCCATAACTGATTTCAACTAACTGAATTAGACAGCCGACTTGACTAGAAGGTTGAATGACTTTACAGTATATACTTATGTATCGACTCGACTAAGCTAGTTCACTATGTCAACTAGACCCTCCAACACTTTCTTATTTTGACTTAACAATGTTAGTCAAAACAATTCATTTTCTTTTCTTCTATTTTAACTTTGTATTTTCCATGTCATTACCTATTGTATGGTTCATCAATAAAATTATATCATTTCTAATTATAATAATCATTTGTCAATTTATTGTGTGAACAAAACTTATGATTCTTTATTTAAATTTTTATTTTTTTAGTTACAATGTAATCTAACCATATGAACATATTTTACTCATCTCTAAGAATTTTTAATAGCCCTAACTTGACTAAAATATTTGTTAACTTAATATCTTTGAGAGGTCGAGTTTCCAAATATTTGAGAGGTCAAGCTCTAATACTTACATATGGAATTTTGGATCAAAGATATACTTCAGGGAATTGGAGACAAACATGCGATGTATCTAAAGATGGATATGGCCTCCCTCAAATATAATAACAATTGTGTTGAAATGGATTTGAATATATTCCTAGAAGAAGTTTGGTGCTTGGGGACAAAGAAATTTTGTAGTCACTACACTATAAAAGTGTCCCTTTATCTCAAAATCTCATTTCCAAGGGCCAATCATAGAAAAATGTAGAGATCTACACGTGGTGAATACTCTTGATTATGAGAGGATATCTCTAGATGCAATATATTTTTAGAATAACGGTAAGAGGAAAAGCATAGTAGAGAACTTCCCCATGGCTCCATTCACATGAAGGAATCCCAAGAAAAAAGACATAGATGTTGAACTACATAATGTATTTTGGGAGCTATTTAACAAACTCAAGGAATTTATCTTGGAGTTGAGAGGTCTCAAATTTGTTTAATTTGATGGATTGGTGATCTAGGATATATCACAATTCAAATTTCCCACATGCATCTCTACTTCTAGACATGATAAAAGAGATAGGTCTAGCTCTTTTTCTTTTGGTCGCGGAAGTCAAGGATAGCTTCTTGGGGGAAAAAGGAATCTCAATTAGATTTCTAGGGACATACATGACCATATATGCTTTGAATGAGATATCAATGTACTCTCAAATCTCTCTGAATGGGAGATGGATTTGATTCATCCTCCATTTAGTAAACCTAATACGGGTATAAGGCTAGACATCTCAAACAAAAAAAAATCATTCAAATAGAGAGGTTCATGTTGGAAGGAAACTCACTCCTGATCTTGCACTTATAGCACCAAAAACTCCTAATAAGTGGAAATAATGAAGCTTATCTCTCACAACATACATTGCTCAAAGGTCCCTCCAAAAAAACTCTCATTCAAAAAGTTCATCTCAAATCTTTTTTTGAATATATGATTCAAGAAAATATGATGGATGGCAGCAATTGTTTAAAATTTTAAAGATTCCCTTCTTAGTTGGGAATTTTTGCAATTAGTTGTAACAAATACTAAGGAGGCTTATGTCCACACTAGAACTCTAATTTTAGTATAAGTTGGAGATTATGAGATTATTCATCTAGTCAATGTTCCAAGGAAACCACCACAATCCTTCTTCAAGATATTGAGAAGAGAATGTCAAAAAATAATCGCCATCATCTTTCATATAAATACATCACATTTAATGATTAGTTATTGGATTAGTGAGTCAACTTATTTTTATGACAAAATATGTGTGATTATAGGCTTAGCCATCTATAGGACACTTAAGGACATTGCGTAATCATTGGAAGCCAACTATAATTGATTTAAGCCATCATATTGATTAGGGTCGTTATTGTTCTTAATTTTATTAGCCTTGTAGATTTTTCATTTAGAGTAGATTTCTATACTTGCAAGGATTTTTGCACCCTAAATATCAATGGGAAATTTTATCTTATTGGAGTGTTCCAAAAGTGTCAATGTTTAACTATTTTTATTATTAATGTCAAAACAATGTTCTTTGAATCTTGTTTTAAAGGATCTACTAGTTTCACCTATTTGTGTTTTTCTAATATACATGAGAAATTTGATATGTGCCTAAGCCTAAGTGAGTATCCATCAATTCTTTCACCAATTTAAGGATGTTTTCATGTTACCAAGAGCAGAGAAGGTCGTAGTGATGTTTTTATTTTTCAAAATTTCGATGTTTTCCTATCTGCAAGAAAGAGGTAACTTCAACTTCTATTGTCTTTGTGACATTGTTTTATCAAAATCTTAATAACTATATGGAAGTTATCAATATTATGCTCCTCCTTTTGGAAAGGACTTCTATGAAGAACTTTCATTAGGAAACATTTTTGACGTTGCATATATTAGTGGGTGGTGGTCTTAGTTATACTCTTTCTTTTTCAAAAGTATAAGGATTCTCATTGAGAATTGTTTTATCAAAATATTATATTATCTTTGCAACATTGTTTTATTGGAATCTTAATAATTCTAAGGAAGTTATCAATCTATATGCTCCTCTTGGTAAGGACTTATGGGAATCACTTTCTTTGGGAAATAACTTTGATGTTCGTGATCTCAATTATACTCTTTCATTCTCAAAAGTATAGAAATCATCATTGACAATTTATCCTTTGGAAGAATTTATTTTATCAATTCAATACTCGACATAACTTGATAGATATATCACCTTTGAAGTTGGAATAAATATGGTTAAATCACAAGGAGAGGAGATTGCTTCCAAAATATTGGAAAAATGGCTTGCCAAGGATGTCATACTTTTTTCTCTAGAAAAAATCAAGATTGTAGTGCTTAAATGAGGGGAATTTTAATCATAGACCTATTTTACTATAAATGGAAAACAAAGAAACAAATATCCTCCATTCAAATAGAAAATTGCATTAGTCCACATATGAACATTTCCAACATTTAGTAAGAATGAATTGAAGGGATTTTGACTCAATAAGGGGGAACATTGCAATGAGGAAATTTGTGCACAACTTTTCTCGAATTGAGCAACTAACTAGAGGTTGGGAACAATGTTATTTTTACGATTCATTGGATGTACTTGTAGCTATAGAAGTGATGTTGAAACTATTAAAGAGAAATTAATAGCCAATAAAGGAATGCTCATATGATGGAAGAGTTAAACACTCTAGAAAAGGGAAGAGAAAAACATATGGCCTAGAATGAGGCTAAATGGGGAGAAAAGGGCATCCTAGTTAGCTAGAGGAGGAAATTTCAAATTCATTTATTTTGTCTTCAAGCTATTCAATGTAATCTAATTGGCCCTTTAAATACTTTTTCCTTAGGCCAAATGGACATGTCTTTTCATGGAGCTGACTTGAATTCTTTGATGGCTTGAGTTTACTAGGAGGCCGAATTTACATTTTGGAGCCAAAAATTTAATTTCAAAAATTCAAATTTGTTCCTTTGAAAGTCGCAATGAGACTTTGACTCAAAATAAATTCCTTTTGACTCCAAGAATTTAAATGTGCTTTACAAATTCATAATGACTCAAACATACATTATGAAGAATAGTCATAGTTACAAAAATCAACAAAAGGTATTGGTTCTGAAATTAATTATTGAAATACTAAGAGGGAGGTGAATCAATATTTCTTTACAATTGTTATATTATTCTAGTTAAGATCACTAGCTAAACCGAACATAAGATGCAGAGTAAGAAAAATAATTTTATTAATAAAAATAGTGAAGACTTCAATCCTTTTACAAGCTATCGAGCTCCAACTATATAATAAAATTTTAGCTCCTTCAAGCCTCCAACCCTAAATTATGAATCCAATCCTCAAATATCAATCTAGCCTCCAATTTAGTCTCAATGAGGCTTAAACATCTTATGAGGACTCCAATATTCAAAAAACAATCCAAGCTCCGACCTGGTCTCAATGAGTCAACAACCTCGTATGTGTAATATTCCCTCTAATTAAATTTTGCTAAATGAGCTCTAAATTTTTGCAATTTTGGTGGTGGACCATTTTGGGCATAAATCTTAGGAAAAATGGATGAAGAGGCATTAATTTGAATTTTGTGAGATGGAGGCTCCAAAACATTATAAATAAGGATAAATGAAATGGATGGTGGAATGTGGGGACCACCTCCAGGGGCAATTCGAACTCCCTTGAGGATCTTCGATTTGGAGGGAAGAGAGGAAAAGGGAGGTTGAATTGTGGAGCCCATAAGGAGAGAGGAGGAGCAACAAGTATAAGTAGAAGTGGAGGGCCTCATTTTGGGACTTTTTGCCAATCTAAAAACTTAACCTTTGTTCGCTTGAGCTATTGATCCATGTTAACAAGTTTTGTTCAGCACAAGGGAATTTCCAACTATTCTTCGATGAACCTAAGTGTCACACTGTTGTGCTATACAACAACCCTCCCCATTTCAAAATTTTTCATATAAAACTTTAATAAGAAATAGGTCCCCTTTAATAAATAAAACCAATAAAACATTTGAAAATGAATAGTTTTTTTTGCTTTTAGGATAAGTCAAATAAGAATCGCAATTTGAAAATCTATTTAACCCATGAAAGTCCCCTTGATAAGGTCCGATCCGATTTAAAATTATATCATAAACCTTATCATAAAGGAATATGTTGCATCGCGCACATCCTTTGTTTCAATGGTAGACTTAAGAGATTCCATTGACTTTCGCCGATGTGATAACACTATTGGAAATCGCATATCGCTACTTATCAAGGAACTGTTCTAATTGTTCACATAAGTCCTCTGAAGTGATAAGTCGATCGCAATTGGCCATCCCAGAAAGCACAAAACACATATCAAATTCCCATATGAAATCCTCCAATGCGATTTCATTATTGCAAAATGGGCTTTTCAATAAAGGTGAAATATAATCGTTAACAAATATTTGCGAGTCTAAATTATGAAGCAATTATAAATAAAAAGAAAAATATTTATTGATTTATTAAAGTTATCCTGCTCACTATTTATCGCAGTCAGAACTATAAAAAGGAAACATTTAAGCATAACATTTGTACCTCTCGATCTGCATATGTGATTATTGCTAATTGCTGATCGAGAAGTTACGATATTCATTTTAAAGGACTATTATTAGATTTGCGATGTGACATATCATTACAACATGTAAGTGTCACGTTGGAAGTTACAAGAAATCATTAAGAGAGCAGTTATTATTGAGTCCTTCAAGGATTTCATCCATGGTAGCGTAATATATCAAAATCCATATTACCCATTGCACTTAATTGTTGTTAATCTTGTATATTGTGTATTAGCTTTGAACGAATTTATCCTCTGTTACGTTCTTATGTTTTGTTTTGCAGAGCAAGTCTAAATTCATCAATCCAGCAAAAATAATGAAGAAATCGAAGAAAGTAAAGGTCCCTGTCATAACCAAAGATGAACCAATAAAGAGGGTACTGATAGCTGATACTACCTGCCTCGGTCTTGGCAAAGGCTTCATGGGAGAGCATATATAATTTACTAGAAGCCATGGATCCAGCTGAAATTGAATAAAAAAGAGGAACATCTGACTCTAGTAATAAAATAGAAAGTACTCTTAAGGATTTGGCCAGCTCTTTCCTCCATAAAATAGCAGCCCATGCCAAAGTATTACCCTATAATGACTTGGTTAGATGGGTAATTGAGAGTATCAGCTTAACAAAAATATATATATAATTTTTTATTGCTGATGGAAGGATGTTCAGGTCATTCAGGGCGGAAGATATCAAAAAGATGTACCATTTGCCAGAACCACAGAAGCATTACAACAAGGCATTTTTAGAAGCTTTCGACAAGGAGAATGATGTGGAGTCCGACCCTATCAAGCAATGGATGCATTTCCCAAAAAAACACAAGCATGAATCTTCGTGTGTGTACTCCGTAGACTCCTTAGCATCTCCTTAGTGCTATGATGGTGCCATGATATGTAGACTCTTTGGAGTCTTTGATTCAGCTAGGTTTTCTATAGAAATGGTGCCCTTGATGGAAGCAGCAATTGACTCTTATATCATGGACTGGGCAACCATTTTATATGATAAAATGGCCAACCAAATCCTTGATTATAGAAGAAATAGGTTTGTTACTACTCGGATAATTCCCTCATTCTATATGAGTGCCTACATTATGGATACCATCTGCTTCAATTCTGATTACCCCATTGTAGGTTGGAAATGGAATCCAAAAGACCCAACTCCCATTCATATCTATCATAAGTATTTGTGGAAGCCCCATTATAGAAATCATCTTTATAGAATCTGCCATGGTTTTGTTTTTCCCGTTCATTATGGTATATTCAACAAACCTGCTCCTCAGTTGTCCGATGAAGCCAGTGTCGACCTAACATCAATTGGTAGTTAGTTCGATGAAGAAAAGTTAACCTACATCAGACTTTTTTGGCAGCACTACAAATCCACATGTCCTCCCCTTATACATTCTTGATAAGCTATTGGCCAGAGAAATAACTTATCAAATAACAGAAACATGGATGTCTAGGAACCTTAAGGAGTCCAAAAAGCAAATGTGGCCTTCATTCCCCCCTACGATGTGGTACTTACACACTGCATGGCTTCAAACATGCAGAGAAAGAAACAGAGAAAATAAAAATGTTAAAGTTAGCAGTCATTCCAAAGAGGCAGTATGATCCAAAATTAGTGGCCTACAAATTCACCTCTCATGTGAAACTTGCCAAATTTGAACATGAGAAGGACGATTATGATAATTTGTTCACTTCAGCTGAGTTGTTTTCTTAGGTAAAACATCTAGCAAAAATCAGATTGGGAGCATAGGGATTAGAGAGATTTATGAAGTTCGAAACACAGAGGTTGCAAACATTACTTCTGGACTTGTTAAACACTACCTCTATGGTGCAACATGAAGGCCACATTGATGAAAAGACTACTGAGAAGACTCCTGAAAAGGAGAAGACTCTTGAAAGGGAGAAGAACCCTGAAAGGGAGAAAAGTCCTGAGGAGGAACGAACAAATGAAGGAACTAGTGAGCTCCTTGATATTGATGTAAATATTGATTCCAGCTTACTCAAGGAATAGGACCAGTTCAATCAAATGATCAAGAACCAGAATGACTCCCAAAAGCTCACTACACCAAAATCACCCACAACACTAAAGCCTAGAATTATTCATGTTCCAATTGAAGGGGAAATCGGCACACCCAACATTCAGCGGGATATTGAGATAATTCCTGAAAATCCTACAGAGGAGATTGTATTGAAAATAGAAGAAATACCACCCCTAGATGTATTCTACAGTCCAAAGCATAAGGTTGGGGTTAAAAGATAGAGGAAAAAGAGGAAAATTGATCAAGGACCTCTTTCAACTCTTCATGCTGAAATGATGAATGTGTTATGGAAAGACTCAGAAGCTAATCCTTCTAAGGATTTAACCAAATTATCTCAGTATGCAGGGGCTTATACAGCTACAACAATGGACAAATCCTTAGAAGTCAGCCAACTAATCAGGGAAAAGGATCAGAGGATCACTCAAAGAGCAATCGACGAAAGAACAGCAAAGGATTAGTCACCTTAAACAACAACTAGCATAACAGAGACAACAAAATGAGCAACTAAAAGAACAGTTGAATCTGGAGAAGTAGAAGATTAGTCAGAAGGCTCTCTAGAAACAACAGAAGTTGCCTCAAGAACTAAGCAGGCTTCAAAAGGTAATTCAGTAGGAAAAGAAGGCTAAAGAAGATCAAATTGCATAACTACAATTACAGATAGAAAATTTCACTCGTTATCCACAGGTTAGTGAATCAAGAAAGAAGCCTTGGCTGACCCATTGTGCACTATCTTTGCATCGCTGATTGAAAAGACAATTGAAACTAGACTGGAATTTGAAAAAGCAGATGATAAGATAACAATTTTTCTCTCTTGGCAAAATTCCGAAGAAGGCATGGCTGCCAATTTGCCAAAAATACAAGAATCGCACAAGGAAATCTTGTTTTCGGAACGGGAGTCATATTTAATAAAAGTTGAAAGAGTGACTTCTAGATCCAGGGCTACAATGAATGGTGTAATGGAGTTAGTAAATGATAGCTTATATATGGCTAGCTTGATCTTTGATTGCTCTCCAGGAAAACTCCCGAAAACAAAAGCACTAGAAGAAAAATGGAGACAGGATATGGCAAGCAGGGAAGAACAAATCAGCAAAGTGCAAAGCTTGACATGGGATGCATTCTAGATTTTCCTAGTCAAGCCACAGAGTCAGTAGATGGCCATTAAATGCCTTTCCGACACAGTCAATCTCATGGTTTCCTGAACTCTCCGATGCTACATATACAACCCAACTACATTCCAGGATGAGTCACCCTCCAGAGATTTATCCAATGCTCTCAATTTTTCAGTTGCAGGGGCAAGAAAAGAAATAGATTCAATGGATCAGTTCAAAGGCTATTGCGTTGTTGTTTTCATGAATCAAATCCCATATTTTCATTTTTACAGTTTTAACAACTCATAGCGATTTTTATTCATAGTTAGTTTTTATTTTGATTATTTAAACCCTTTCATGTATTTTAAGAAAGGGTCCTCAATTTGTATAAGATTTGACTTAATAAGTTGCACTTCTGTACTTCTAAATATTTTTTTATCAATAGTGGATCAAGGTTTTGCATTTTTGTGAAAGAGTTTTTTTCAAGACTTGCATTTATGTTTTTCCTGGAAGATTTTCTCAAATAAGAAAGTGGAATCAAAGTGTGGTTTACATCGGAAGGATTCAAATACATGTGGTATTCCTATCACTATTTATGTCTTATTTCCTTATGTGAATAAACATTTCTTTTAAAAGTTTCTATTGATGATAAATATGCATGTTTTTTCAAACAATTCTTTGGCATATCATTTCTGAAGGTTTTAGAATTGTTATCATTTGAATATATATGTCAATGATATCCATTATGATGAATGCGATATGCTATTGCTTCATTTAACTTTTTAAACAAAGTAATAATTATATGAATACATTTTTCTATTGACGAATAAGCCATCTATATGATTATTCATCTATTAGAAATAATCAACAATCTCATTGTTAATAGGATACCGGGGTTATATAGTTATATTTGTATATTTTGAGGTATAAGTTGAAACATCTATCCATCTCCATTATACAAAACAATCATCCATTAAACCATTTGTTAAGGGAAACTAGTCCCATAATATCCAATCGGAGCCACCACACCAAACAGAAAAGGAGCTGCATTAAGGTTCGGATCGGGTGGTTATCCCTGATTTTGATGTAGTAAGTTTAGAGGCATCAACATTTTTGGTGCTAGAAGGAGGGAAAGAGCTATGAATGGCGAGTAAATCCAAATCCATAGGCCATTCTAAGAGTAAAACCCCCTCACTATCTCCTCCAACTTATCCTTCACATTCTAAATCTCCTATCTTTAAGCGAGAAGTTGAAAAGGAAAACACAACACCCACTGCTGAAAACTTAAACACACCTAACAATTCTTCTCTTGAACCCACTAAAGTTCAGACCTTGATTCATAAACTCTAAGGGTTTTTAATATCTCAAGAGCAGCCTGAGTTATCCCAAGGCAGTGTGACTTCGCAATATATTCCATCCCAGCCTCTTACAAGATCCCAGAGTGAAAAGCTTGGTATTCCACCAACCGAATTTCCTCTTGCCAAGTAGAAAAAGAGCTTGGAAGACACCTTTAGATTCTAAGAGTGAGACTCTTTCTTCATCATCATCCATTCCATCTAAACTAGTGCAAGGTCATCCATCCACTCCCCAACTCAAGATCATAATCCATAAGGGTACGGGTACTCCATCATCCTCTACCCAATCACTTTCAACTGTCTCTTCACCCTCCTCTACTATCAGTTCGACAATGGCACATAATCAACCTCAACCAAGGCCATAGACAAATCCAGGAGCTGTCACCATGCCTACACCCTTGAGTCAATTACCAGCTCATCTTGAAAAATGGTTACCAAAATTTAATCCAGACATTGGCATATTAGAAGAAGAACATATAAACAATTTTATGTTGTCCATAAATCTGAATGGGGTAACAGAAGAAGATGTTGTTGTTAGGATTTTCCCATATACTCTATAAGGAGTAGCTGGATCATGGTGTTTTTCGTTACCACCAGGGTCCATCAATAGTTGGGATGCTTTTCAAGAACAATTTTTAACCAAGTTTGGAGATGATAGGTCTACAACGACTTTGATTAATGACCTCTCCAACTTGAAATCTGAATCAAAGGAACCCATTAAAGACTTCAACTCTCAATTTAATAAACTGCTGAATAAAATTCCTGCAACATCCAAGCCTAGTGAAGAATTTCGAAGTGAATGGTATATCTCTAATTTACCTTCAAACATAGCCATTTTTGTTGATAGGGCTGCCAAGCCTACATTAGTAGAAAATATGAAGGAAGCGGTCACTGTTGAAAAACGTATCATCGCTTTGGAAAATAAAAACGCCCTCGAAGCTAGAAAATCAAAAAAGGTTACTTTCAAAGATGATTTAAAGAAGAACGCAGATAAAGACCCATACGACATGGAAGGTTTGCAAAAAGTTTTAAAGACTATGTCCAACGAAATGGTAGAGATAAAAAAATAGGTAGTTGAAACCTCTACTAAAAAAACCATTTAGGAACTTCAAAAGGGTTGAACCAAAACCACCTAATGCCATATCTAATGTAGAATCATATCTAGATGATGATGAGGATGAAGACACAGTTTTGTCATCGAAGGAAATGGAAGAAGATGAGATAGTTGAATGTCACGGTATGTGGGACTTCATTTTTCCTAACTCTGATAATGAAAGTGAATAAGAAGCTCTCCCAGTAAATACCTGAAGTAAAATTATTGCAGAGCCTATTCAAACAAATCCAAAAAAGAAAAATGCAAGCCCTATTTCCAAAGACAAAGCTCCCAAGAAGAAAAATCCAGTTGTGCCTACCCAAAATCAACCATCATCTTCCAATCCACCCTCATCATCTAAGACATTAGTAGTCTCTGACTCTATGGATTACAACATTGTTGATGACATGAAGAAGACTAGAGCAAATACTTCTTTATTTGAGCTTAGCAAGCTCAAACATCAATAGAAATTGTTTCTCAAAGAGTTAAATGCAATTCCTTCTTCTCCTCTTCAAAATGTTGTATTATCCAAGGGAGCTAAAGGATCAGGTAAGCCACCATCGGATAAAGTAGATGCTACTAATGTTGTTTTGATCAGAGATAGATCCAATTCTCACACTCCTCCTTTTCTCTTGACCTATGATATCTACAATAGAAATATGCATAACTGCCTAATAGATTCAGGGGCTTCATCAAACATAATGCCAGCCTCGGTTTGCTCAAAATTAAACATTGAGCCCCATAAATCTGCAGTCCATATTGTTCAGTTAGATCATACTAAGGTTCAAGTTTTAGGAGAGATTAATTCAGTCACCATTAAGTTATTAGTTGATCCTAGAGTAGTTCAGAGAATTGATATATTGATTGCTGACATCCCTGAGTTTTATGGTTTAATTCTAAGCAATGATTTGTCTGAGAAACTCCATGGTTACATTTCTACTGATTGGTATCACATGTGGCTTCCCTATAAATGGAAACCAAAGCAAATCAAAATCAATCGGGAGAAGCATATGACCCATACTATAATGGAGTTTGAACAGGAAAACCAACCTACAGCTTTCAATAACAACATTCTCGAAAATTACTCAGCTGAATCATTCTTTGGTAATTTTAACGCTCAATCATCACCTTTCCCTGTTAATAGTTTCACATCACAAATTGAAAATTTCTCTCATACTGATACCTCAAGGTGTGTTAGTATTGTTGATGAACTTGTAAATAAATTTGTAGATAAGCCTTTATTTTGGTCTTTATATTTTGATGGATCAAAATCCAATGATGGTGCAGGAGCAGGATGTATTTTAGTTAGTCCAAAAGGGGAAAAAACTATGCTATCATGCAGACTAGAATTTGAGTGTACCAATAACACTGTAGAATATGAGGCATTGATTCAAGGGCTCTATAAATCAATAGGCCTAAAGATTCAATATCTGAAAGTATTTGGTGATTCTGAAATTGTCATCAAACAGTTAAGGAACACTGTCCATTGCCTTTCATAACATCTCAAACATTATCAATCCCTTGTTCAAGACCTCAAAACTCATTTTCTAGCTTTTGACATTTCTCCTATTCCTAGATCTTAGAATGCAGTAGCTTATTTATTGGCTAATGTTGCTTCTAAGCTCCTTCCATTTGAGGATTATAGTCCCGATAAGTTTTCAATTGAATTAATTTTTCAACCATCTATTCCAGAAAATGTCACCAATTGGCGAGTATTTAATCATGATGAAGACATTTTAAATTTCTTAACTTTTGAAAAATCTTATGATGACCAGATTATTGATGAAAATTATCATGATCTTCAAATAAAACAAAAATCAAATGAGAATTATATCCCTAAATCAATGGTCAAGCTTGAAGATCTCTATGATATCAAGGATAGGTTCAAAAAGGTAACTAATTCAAAACTTCAAAGTTCTACTTTCAGCTTTGAATTAGTAAATCTTGGTCTGAGGCCAAACCACAAAATGTTAATCTAGGACTTGGACTCACTTAAGAAGAAAGATTTTCTTTTATCAAATTATTAAACAAATACAAAAAAAAAAATTGCTTGGAATTACAAAGATCTGAGAACGTATGATACTTCTATCATTCAACACACAATTCCAATGATTTCTAAGGAGAAACATGTACAACAAAAATTGAGGAAAATTCACCCAAATCTGGAGAGTCAAATCAAAGCAGAGTTGAATAAACTCTTGAAAGCTAAGATAATTTTCTCGGTCAGACATTCTAAATGGGTTTCAAACTTGGTACCTGTAAGAAAAAAGAATGGTGATATTAGGATTTGCATGGATTTTAGAAATCTAAATAAGGCATGCCAAAAAGATAATTTCACATTACCAACAATGGAACAGATACTTCAATCAGTAGCTGGTTCAGAGTTAATGTATTTTCTGGATGGTTTTTCAAGGTACAATCAAATACTAGTACACGTAGATGACAAACTAAAATCTACATTCATAACTAAATGGGGAACATATGCTTATCAGAAAATTCCTTTTGGTTTGATTAATGTTGGAGCTACTTTCCAACGAGCAATGGATATAGCCTTCAAAGGTTTGATTAACAAGTCATTTGTTGTCTACTTAGATGACATAATTGTATTTTCTAAGAAAAGGGCCAATCATTTACATGATTTGAAACAAATCTTTAAGCGATGTAAAAGGTATGGGATTTTTCTAAATCCTAAGAAATCATTTTTTTCTCTTAATGAAGGCAAACTCTTAGGGTTTATTGTATCCAAAGATTGCATATATATTGATCCTGACAGGATTAAAGAGATTTCTGACATTCCTTTGCCGCATAAAAAGAAGTCAATGCAATCATTTTTGGTACAGATAAATTTTGTAAAAAGATTTGTTCCTAATTTTTCTCATATAGTCTTGCCTTTGCAAAATATGATTAAGAAAAATCCAGTTTTCAAATGGGGACATAATGAAAAATAGGCTTTTGAAATGATCAAAAAAGCAATCATTAATGCTCCTGCATTGAACACCCCGAATTTTTCTAGTCATTTTATTTTGTACACTTTAACCACCGAAACATCTTATGATGTTGTTTTAACACAAATCAATGACCAACAAGTTGAAGCACCCATATCCTTCTTTAGTTCTAATTTACAAGGTATTGAACTTAACTATTCTGAAGTAGAAAAACAAGCTTTCGCTGTATTTAAATCTATCAAACACTTTAAGCCATTCCTCCTAAAAACACACACGAAAGCAATTGTCCCATTCTCTACAGTGAGGCAATTGCTAGTTCAAAGAGAAGTAGGAGAGAAGAGAGCTAACTGAGTAACAACTTTACAAGAGTATGATATTGATATTAAACCAGTGAAAATTGTGAGAGGACAAGGTTTTTGCAGGTTATTAGCAGGAGCTTCTAATATTCCAGAACATGAAGATTCAGATAATAATCTTCGAGTGAACGAGATAAGTATCATGAATTCTAAATCTCAGTATGCCGATCTGATCTTTTATTTTGAAAAATGGATATGCTCTTGATTTCAGTTACAAAAACAAACGTGCCCTAATATTAAAAGAAAAACACTTTGAAATCATTGATTATGTGTTATTTAGAATAAATTATGATTCAATTTTATTAAGATGCCTTGAAAAACTGAAGCACAAAAGGTTTTGCAGGAATTACATGATGGTCCAGCAGGTGGAAATTTTGGAGGTGATACTATAGCTCACAAGATAATACATGCTAGATATTATTGGCCCACTTTGTTTAAAGATGCCCATGACTATGCAAGGAAATGCAAGATATGCCAAACCGCTAGTGGAAGACAAAGGAAACCAACCTTTCCTTTACAACCAGTAAACATTGAGAAGCCATTTGAACAATGGGGGCTTGATATCATAGGAGATATTATTCCACATTCTTCAAAGCAACACAAATACATCCTTACATCCTCGTATTACTTCATAAAGTGGGTAGAAGCAATTCCTTTGAAGGTAGCCAATTCTAATGCAATCATTGAATTCATTCATCAATTCATCATTACCAGGTTTGGTGTACCTAATGTCCTTATTTTTGACATACATCTTATTTTTCTGGAAGAACTATACTTGAATTTTCTCTTAAGAGAGGTTTTAAATTGAAGTATTTTGCAAACTACTACCCTCAACGTAATGGTTTGGCAGAATCAACTAATAAGAATATCATGAAGATTATTAAAAGAACTATTGATCAGAATCAAAAGAATTGGCATAAATCTTTGATATTTGCATTATGGGTAGACCGCATAACTCAGAAGGCCTCAATAGGTACTTCTCCATGCAACTTAGTGTATGGGAAAGAAGTTGTAATACCAACAAACTAAGCACTCCCATCTCTAGCCCTAGTACAATTTATTTAAGAAAATCCTTCTTCCTCTATTCAATTAAGATTTGATCAAGTCCTCAAATTAGAGGAAGAAAGAGAAAAGGCCAAAATCACTCATGCTAAACATCAACGGGTCATTAATCTTCTTTTGATGCAAGTTCTATCGACCCAAAAATTTTACAAATTGGTGATCTTGTTTTGAAATGGGATAAAGCACATGAAGACAAAGGTAAACATACCAAATTTCAAAAGATGCGGCTTGGACCATTTCAAATAATTGAGAAGATAGGCTCATCAACGTTCATATTGCAAGATTTATTAAGAAAGAGAGATTCTCTTCCTATCAATGGGCTTATCTTAAAGAAATTCTTTACTTAAGGAGGTAACGCCTTCTTACTTGTAAATATTCATTATGCATGTTTGTTTATTTTATTTTTTTTATTTTTAGATAATAATGTTGTAAATAGTCTTCCATTGACCTTTTACTATTGGAAAGCTCTTTAAGAAAATATTGTAAATACTTTCTTTCAATATATGGAAACCTTTAAGGAAAAGATTACAGTTTTACAAATATAGATAAAATATGAAACTCTGAGAGCCTCTTTTCAATTTGTAAAATCTTCACAAACCTTGAAGATACTGTAAATCATTCTAAGTTTTAAAAAGCTGAGAGAGGTTATTTGTAAAAAGTAAAGACTTTTCCGAACTTAGCATCTACAACTCTAAAATTGTCATCCATAAACTCTTAAGGGGAAAGTCATTCACCCCATCCACTAAGTTTATGATTTTTCAGAGTGTAATTCTAAAATATGTCTGATATAAAAGATAAGGGGTCTCATCATGAGCCTGCTTACCATGATCATATGGAACTAATTAAACTGACATTACCAATATTGCATATCAAAATAGGGTAATGGCTTATAATCATAAGACAAGGGGTCTCATCACAAGCCAACTTGTTCAGTTCAATTACAACCAGTGAATGGCATTGTCATCAACTGGCCCCCAAACCAGGACAAGGCTTTTTATCTTAAAAAATTGAAATAATAAAAAATAAAAATACATGTAAACATATCTTTTTGAATTTATCTTTCAAAAGTTATACTCTTAGATGGATGGGACAATGAATGATTAATGGTCAAAAGGTAACGCTGTCAAGACTATAAATGTTTGCTAGCAGCAGAGGCACTACCTGTGACAAAAGAGTAAACTTAAACACTAAGTTGGATAAGCCCCATACTTTATCTATATCAACCAATCAAAGCATGAAGAAACCCAAAATGTTTTTGCTTTTAAAGGATTGGAAAAGAAATTACAAAAAATTGTTATTTTAGAGCTAATTTTTATTTAACTATTCTTAGACGATTTTCTTTGTCCTCATTTGTTTCCTAACTAAGAAAGTTATAGATATTGCATTATTTTTTTAGAGATAACTATTATCCCAGTGAATCACCAATTGTTGTGCTATACAACAACCCTCCCCATTTCAAATTTTTTCATAGAAAACTTTAATAAGAAATGGGTCCCCTTTAATAAATAAAACCAATAAAACATTTGAAAATGAATAGTTTTTTTTGCTTTTAGGATAAGTCAAATAAGAATCACAATTTTAAAATCTATTTAACCCATAAAAGCCCCCTTGATAAGGTCCGGTCCGATTTAAAATTATAACATAAACCTTATCATAAAGGAATATGTTGCATCGTGCACATCCTTTTTTTCAATGGTAGACTAAATAGATTCCATTGACTTTCGCCGATGCGATAACACTATTAGAAATCGCATATCACTACTTATCAAGGAACCATTCTAATTATTCACATAAGTCCTTTGATGTGATAAGTTAACCGCAATCGGCCATCGCAGACATCACAAAATGCATATCAAAAAATTTAAAAAAATTTAAAAAATTAATGAAGTCAAAATTATTGCATGTAAATGGACATACTACTATAAGACCTGGTAAGGCATGTGTACCCCTCAGTGATCACTGATAAAGTCTGGGTTAGACCTAGGTGACAGGGGGGATGTCAGGTTAACAATACCCCAGGTAAAAACTCTGAGGGGGGTAAGGGCTAGAGTGAGTGGGATTGTCTCACTTAGGAGGTTTGGCTAGAGTTAGTCAAGGAACCCCAAGTCAAGTTTAAGGGGGGAATTGTTAGGTAAACTTGACTCGGGATAGAGTCAAAGTTGACAAGGTTAAACAGTGATGGTTTTGGGGCACATGGTATTGTGCACCCATAGTATTATGCCCATGGTATTCTATGTAATGGAGCTTATAAAAGGTTGGAAGGACTTCATTGCAATACAAGGGCCTGGAGGTGAGCGGTGAAGGCTCACTTGGTCAGATTGACTAGGGTTTATGCCAGTATAATGAAATTTCATTATGATCGAGTTTTTCCCTCGATTTGGGGTTTTCCTAAATAAACATGTGTGTTTATGTGTTTATGGTTGCTGCTAGTTATTTTTATATTTATTTCTCTTAGTAATTCTCCGTAATTAATTTGTGTTCTCGGGTAAATTTCTTAACAATGCCCATATGAAATCCTCTGGTGCGATTTCATTATTGCAAAACGGGATTTTCAATAAAGATGAAATATATCGTTAACTAATGTTGCGGGTCTAAATTATAAATCAATTATAAATAAAAAGCAAATGATTTATTGATTTATTAAATTTATCCCACTCACCATTTATCACAATCGGAACTGTACAAAGGAAACATTTAAGCATAACATTTGTACCTCCCGATCTACGATATGCGATCATTGCTAATCACCAATTGGGAAGTTACGATATTCATTTTAAAGGACTGTTATTAGATTTGCGATGCGAGATATCATTATGGCATTTAAGTGTCATGTTGGAAGTTATGGGAAATCATTAAGAGAGCAGTTATGATTGAGTCGTTCAAGGATTTCATCTGTGGTAGCATAATATATCAAAATCAGTATCACCCATTGTGCTTAATTGTTGTTAATCTTGTATACTGTGTATTAGCTTTGAATGAATTTATTCTCTATTACGTTCTTCTGTTTTGTTTTGCAGACCAAGTTTGAATTCATCAATCCAGCAAAAATGACGAAGAAATCAAAGAAAGTAAAGGTCCCCATCATAACCAAAGATGAACCAGTAAAGAGGGTACTAATAGCTGATAGTACCTGCGTCAGTCTTGGCAAGGATTTATGGGAGAGCATATATAATTTACTAGAAGCCGAGGATATAGTTGAAATTGAAGAAGAAAGAGGAACAACTGACTCTAGTAATAAAATAGAAAGTACTCTTTAGGATTTTTCCATCTCTTTCCTCCACAGAATAGTGGCTCGTGCCAAAGTATTACCCTACAATGACTTGGTTAGATGGGTAATTGAGAGTATCAGCATAACAGACAAAGCTTTCTTTACTGCTGATGGAAGGATGTTTTTGTCATTTAGGGCGGAAGATATCAAAAATATGTACCATTTTTTAGAACCACAGAAGCATTACAACAACGCATTTTTAGAAGCTTTTGCCAACGAGAACGATCTGGAGTCCGACCCTATCAAGCGGTGGATGCATTTCCCAAACAAACACAAGCATGGATCTTCGGGTATGTACTTCGTAGACTCCTTAGCATCTCCTTATTGCTATGTCGATGCCATGATATGTAGACTCTTTGGAGTCTCTGATTCAACTAGGTTTTCCATAGAAATGGTGCCCTTGATGGAAGCAGCAATTGACTCTTATATCATGGATTGGGCAACCATTTTATCTGATAAAATGGCCAACCAAATCCTTTACTATAGTAGAAACAGGTTTGTTACTACCCGGATAATTCCCTCGTTCTATATGAGTGCCTACATTATGGATACCATCTACTTCAATTCTGATTACCCCATTTTAGGCTGGAAATGGACTCCAAAAGACCCAACTCCTATTCATATCTATCATAAGTATTTGTGGAAGGCCCATTATAGAAATCATCTTTATATAATCTACCATGGTTTTTTCTTGGCCGTTCATTATGCTATATTCAACAAACCTATTCCTCAGTTGTCCAATGAAGCTAGTGTAGACCTAACATCAATTGGTAGTTGGTTCAGTGAAGAAAAGTTCACCTACATCAGACTTTTTGGTAGCACTAAAAATCCACATGTCCTCCCCTTATACATTCCTGATAAGCTATTGGCCAGAGAAATAGCTTATCAAATAATAGAAACAGGGATGCCCAGGAACCTTAAGGAGTCCAAAAAGTAAATGTGGCCTTCATTCCCCCTCCGATGTGGTACTTACACACTGCATGACTTCAAACATGCAGAGAAAGAAATAGAGAAAATAAAAATGTTAAAGTTAGCAGTCATTCCAAAGAGGCAGAAGTATTTGAAGAAAAGAATAAAAATAATCAAATTTTCTGTGCACATATCCTCATAGTGTCCTATTTGTGTCTGATTTTTTTTTTTTTAATAGAGAAATTACTGTGTGAATGTCGTAAATGCATGGTCATAGGACTAATTAAAGAAAAGAGACCTTCGAGTACCGAATTCGTTGAATTCAAATGAGAAGAACATCGTTTGTCTACAAGCAATACCAACAAAGGAACCAAAACGCGTAACAGGAATCGTCCAAACATTTCTTTACATACGAAAAGACAGAGTTTGCCATCACAGCGGAAAGAACAACCATAATAAAACCCAGGTATGCAAATCTTAACAGCATAACAAAAATTTCAGTTCCAGAAATTCATTTACAGTCAGCAAGATAATGTCCATTCATATCCCATATTTAAAAACAACTTGAGAACAAAACCCAGTTTGCGGATTTGGGAACTGTAAACCCTCATCCACGTAAATCAAAAATCCCATACATTTTCCAAACCGACTCTTATGACTTGACAGAGACCCTATCTAGAAACAAGACTCAACATAAAAGTGGCTCGAGGCCTGCAGTTAAACCAACTCATACACCGAGAGACTCAGACAAACAAGTTACACACAAATAAAGCAATGCTACCTGAAATTTTCTTGGAGTAGTCGAAGGCCCCAACACCGAAACCCTCGGTCACTGCACCTGCAGAAAAAAATCACAGGATGAACGTCAGAATACAGGAAAGGAAATACAAGATTTCGAAACAATTTAAATTTAGAACAAGTCGAAGCTACAGTGGTTCCACTTACCTACCGAAGGAGCCATGACCAACACAACCACAGACGTTTTCCCTGCTCGCAAGGAGTCGAAGTCGTTAGAGGCCGAAAGAGGAACAGGTAAAGCGAAATAACAGAGAGAGCAAGCTTACCAGTTGCATTGGAGCAGGAAACAATGAAGAACAACACCATTGTTTTGTCAAGACCGTGCCTGAGTCGAACTGTAGATGTAGAACGAGACCAGAACCACTTTCAAAAGAAAAATCACCACACAGAGGTAACGGCATTGAAGACCCAGACCATAAATAGAACAGAGGATGCACAGAGGCAGAAACCCATAAAATAAATCGACCATCGAAAACCCTGGATAGTCTAAATACAAACAGGGAACGAGCCTTACCAGGTTTCCATAGTTCTGCAAACAACCCAGACACCTGCACAATAGAAATCGAACAAACAATGTTGTGAGAACCGCCGCAAGCATACATCTCAACAGACTCAGACAAACAAAACCCCGGACCAACTAACAGAACTCCCATCGACACTGCAGAACTCGTGTCACAAAGAATCCGGGAACCAAGCTTCAACCAAATACAAAGCATTGCAGAAGAGAACCACTGTAAAAACCACCAAATCGCCGAGAGCTTGCGGAAGGAGGGAGCAAAACTAACACAGGACCCAAATGAACTTAAAGGTGGCGGAAACCCTATAAAGAGGGTGGGGTTTAGAGTCCCAACGCAATACAGGTGTCCATCGCATATACCGCCAACATACCTTTCGTAATCAAACAATTAATTGAACACAGATTGACAATCAAAATATCTCTATCCAACATCCGGCGTACATAAATATCAAATGACAGTACAAACCAAGTGGAAAGGCAGCGATGGCGGGACCACGTGGGCTGGCCAAGTTTGAACATGAGAAGGACGATTATGATGATTTGTTCAATTCAGTTGAGTTGTTTTCTCGGGTAAAACATCTAGCAAAAATCAGATTGGGAGCAGAGGGATTAGAGAGATTTATGAAGTTCGAAACATAGAGGTTGCAAAAATTACCTCTAGACCTATTAAATACTACCTATATGGTGCAACATGAAGGCCACAGTGATGAAAATACTACTGAGAAGACTCTTAAAAAGAAGAAGACGCCTAAAAGGGAGAAGAGCCCTAAAAGGGAGAAAAGTCCTGAGGAGGAGTGAACAAATGAAGGAACTAGTGAGCTCCTTGATACTGATGTAAATATTGATTCCAGCTTACTCAAGGAATGGGACCAATTCAATCAAATGATCAAGAACCATAATGACTCCCATAAGCTCACTACACCAAAATTGCTTGCAGCACCAGAGCCTGGAGTTATTAATGTTCCAATTGAAGGGGCAATCGACACACCCAACATTCAGCGGGATATTGAGATAATTCCTAAAAGTCCTACAGAGGATATTGTATTGAAAATAGAAGAAATACCACCCCTAGTTGTATTCTACAATCCAAACCATAAGGCTGTGGTTAAAAGACAGAGAAAAAGAGGAAAATTGATCAAGGACCTCTTTCAAATCCTCATGCTGAAATGATGAATGTGGTATGGAAAGACTCAAAAGTTAATCCTTCTGACAATTTAACCAAATTATCTCAGTATGTAGGGGCTTATACAGCTACAACAATGGACAAATTCTCAGAAGTCAGCCAACTAATAAGGGAAAAGGATTAAAGGATCACTCAACTTGAAGAGCAATCGACAAAATAAAAAAAAAGGATTAGTCACCTTGAACAACAGCTAGCAAAGAAGAGACAACAAAATGAGCAACTAAAAGAACACTTGAATCTGGAGAAGCAAAATATTGATCAGAAGGCTCTCCAGAAACAACAGTAGTTTTCTCAAGAACTAAGCGGGCTTCAGATGTAAATTAAGCAGGAAAAGAAGGCTAAAGAATATCAAATTGCACAACTGCAATTACAGATAGAAAAGTTCAATGGTTATCCACAGGTTAGTGAATTCAGGAAAGAAGCCTTGGAAGTAACCAAAGCCTTATCTCGGAAGTTAAACATCCTTTGCCATAATATATCATTGGCTGACCCATTGTGCGTTATCTCTGCATCGCTGATTGAAAAGGCAGTTGACACTAGATTGGAATTTGAAAAAGAAGATGAAAAGATAACAAATTTTCTCTCTTGGCAAAATTCAGAAGAAGGCATGGCTTCCAATTTTCCAAAAATACAAGAATCGCACAAGGAAATCTTGTTTTTGGAATGGGAGTCACAGTTAATAAAACCGGAAAGAGTGACTTCAAGAGCTAGGGCTACAATGAATGGTGTAATGGAGTTAGTAAATGAAAGCTTATATATGGCTAACTTGATCTCCGATTGCTCTCTAGGAAAACTCCCGAAAACAAAAGCACTAGAAGAACAATGGAGACAGGATATGGCAAGCAGAGAAGAACAAATCAGTAAAGTGCAAAGCTTGACATGGGATGCATTATGGTTTTTCCTAGTCAAGCCATAGATTCAGTAGATGGCCATGAAATGCCTTTTTGACGCAGTCAATCTCATGGTTCCCAAACTCTCTGATGCTATGTGTACATCCCAACTACATTCCAGGATGAGTCACCCTCCAAAGATTCAGCCAATGCTCTCACTTTGTCAGCCGCAGGCGCAAGAAAAGAAATAGATTCAACAAATCAGTTCAAAGGATATCGCGTTGTTGTTTTCATGAATCAAATCCCATATTTTCATGTTTGTAGTTTTAACATCTCAGTGATTTTTATTGATAATTAGTTTTTATTTTGATTATTTAAACCATTTCATGTCTTTTAATAAAGGGTCCTCAATTTGTATAAGATTTGACTTAAGAAGTTGCACTTTTGTTCTTCTAAATATTTTTTTATTAATAGTGGATCAAGGTTCTGTATTTTTGTGAAAGAATCTTTTTCAAAACTTGCACTTCTATTTTTCCTGGAATACTTTCTCAAATAAGAAAGTGGAATCGAAGTGTTGTTTACATCGGAAGGATTCAAATGCATGCGGTATTACTATCGTTGTTTATGTCTTATTTCCTTATGTGAATAAACATTTCTTTTAAAAGTTGTTATTGATGATATATATGCATGTTTTTTCAAACAATTCTTTAGCATATCATTTCTGGAGGTTTTAGAATTGTTATCATTTGAATATATATGTCAGTGATATACATTACAATGAATGTGATATGCTTTTATTATTCCTTCGTTTAACTTTTTAAACGAAGTAATAATTATATGAATACATCTTTCTATTGACAAATAAGCCATCTATATGATTATTTGTCTATTAGAAATAATCAGAAATCGCATTGTTAACAGGATACCCGGGTTATATAGTTATATTTGTATATTTTGTTATAAGTTGGAACATCTATCCATCTCCATTATACAAAACAATCATCCATTAAACCATTTGTTAAGGGAAACTAGTCCCATAATATCCAGCCGGAGCCACCACACCAAATGGAAAAGGAGTTGCACTAAGGTCTGGAACGGGTGGTTATCCCCGATGTTTATGCAATGATTTTAGAGGCATCAACACACACTAGGAGAGATTTTTCCTACATATTGGATTTGTTTCAGAGTTGGTTTCAAGGGCATTCAACCTGTTCTACATGCAAACTGGGCACAATAGAAGGAGGACGAATTAATTGGAGCAGCTATAGTGCTTGCTAGTTTCTGGGGATTTAGAGGGACTTTTCTTAGAGACTTTGTCGAAGAATTGAGAGAATTTTCAAGGATAATTCTAGGGCTAATAAACAAGTCGTGTTATTGAAAAATCTAGCAAGCCTAGTTTGTAGGCTAAAGCTAGAGGGCACAACAAAAATTTGGGACAAAGAACCACTGTCACCACATCCTATGTCCCCTTCTCTTCTCAAATTTACACCAACGAGATGATTCCCAGTATGGAGGAAATGAGTTAGGATGATGGATCAATGGTGAGGCTTGTAGTGATTTCTAAGGTCCATTCAAAGGACAAGCTCAATATAAGGTTTTCTTACTTTAATGAATCTTAATGGATCTCCAAGAAAGACCTAAAGGTAGGAATCGAGATCTCGGGGTTTATGATGTTTTAATAAGGTTAGATATACCTAGAGTCAAGATCTCCAAAATGATATGAGACCTTTCAAATAAGCTCTTTGAAATAAGAAATTGTTTTGGGAAACATGTTGCCTAAGTTGAGAGACCTAGATTGGGTCCATATAAGACCTAGAGTTTATGGATAATCACGAGAGGAGGCCCTCTAAGAAGCTTGCTAGGTTAAGGTAGCTAGAGAAAAGGGTCTATAATGATTTATTCCACCAAATACTAAGTGCAAAACCCTAAAGAAGACCACTGACCAAGACATTCAAGATAATTTTTAGAGATATGCCTAGGGCTTGACTTTTCTCCCAATTCGATAGTGGGAACATGCTCAAATTTGGAGGATCAGTAGGGGAAACAACAACGCAGTAGCCTATCCAAAGGGTTTTCCAAAGTGACCCTTCCAAAGAAACTCACATCAAGCCCTAGCTAGCCATCTAGGGCTAGCGCTGAATTTTAGAAAACGGAGAACAGGAAAAAGAAAAGGAGGGTGATCACCAATATTTCTCGAATTAGTGCCTTGTATTTGGGCTATGGAGTCTATGTGATTCAAAATTTGGCCAAAATCATCTTCAAGGATTGCAGAAAATGATGCCCTAGCAAGCACTCCAACATTCACCCACCCAAGATTTATGGACTTTCATGGAAAGAAAACAAATTATACTCCACTAGGAACATTCATCTACTTGTTATCAATGAGTAACATGCGCAAATTTGCAATATAAAAATTCTTTACAATGATATTCAATAATTAGGGCACAAAAGAAAGAGCTAGTTACAAAATTTCCACACATTAAACATTTTCATGCAAAAAAACTTTCATAAGATTACTTACAAGACAAAAAGAGATTTATCCACATCCAAGATCAAGATGATGGCTCCAAGAGAATGAAAATTTCAGCTCCGAATATATTAAAATGCATCAAGAGTTCTCCAATAGACAACTAAGAAAAAGTGTGAAATTCTCTTCAAGAGAGTTAATCTAAGTGAAGTGATGATCCAATACAAATAAAGCTCTCTTTTATTCATAGTAAAGTTCATTTGCACATATAAGAAGCAATATTAAATAGAAAAGCTCATCTAATTTTGTATGAAAGACATTGTTTTCTACAACTACCAATAAATATTCAAATATATTATTGCCTTTGGATAACACTATATTATGATGCATAATATTACAAAAATTAATATTAGGTTATTTTTAAATTATAATATATACAACATTAAATAAAATAGTAATATATTTTATAAAGTCCATTTATAAATATGACATAACAAATATATCATACTAGAGATCAAATTTTATATATATCATACTA
Organism: Pinus taeda; assembly: GCA_000404065.3. Lineage (NCBI taxonomy): Eukaryota > Viridiplantae > Streptophyta > Pinopsida > Pinales > Pinaceae > Pinus > Pinus taeda. Next base: position 181,259 of record APFE030941150.1, read on the forward strand.
GAGATCAGAATTTTATATATTGTAGTCCAAAATATTGTGTTTAGCCTTCATAGGAATTCATACACTTGCAACAAACATTGTGGCATCTTTCAATTTGAACTCAAGATTTTTATTCTTTTGTTTTGATATTTAGGAAAGTGACAAATGTACAAGTAGGAGGATAGTTTTGTAATGCTAAATTAAAATATATATATATATATATATATAATTATATATATATAATATTATATATATATATAATATATATATATATATTCTTTATTATTATAAGAATTATTTTCTTTAATTTAAAGCTATTATATACATTTTTGAATTTATTATAAGATATGGTGTTTTGTTTAAGAGAAATCATTTTTCTTATTTTAACTAAATAAAATATCTCTATAAATGTATGATATATTTAATTGTCTTTTTCCTTTCAACCCACATTTTACTGGTTTACAAAATGATAAGCCACTTAAAATTAGTAAACCAAAAGGATGTGTATTTATATAACCAATAATAATTTTGTTAATTTATTTTGTTTTCATATTATTTATAAATGCTACTATTATATGTAATTCTCAAATGGTTCCTCTTATAAAATTAATGAAAACTCTTTGTTTGACAATAACATTTTATGAAATTCAACCAAACTAACCTTTAACATTAATTATCTTATTCCTCACAGTATTTCGTATTTTCAATTTTAGGGCTAAGACCATCATATTCAAACTTTTTTTTTTGTAATAAATATTCAAATTTTCATTTCACATTGACTTAAGGGCATGCCTACAACTATAGGAATTCCTTTGTTTTCTTAGCATGCCTACACCTATGAGAGTTTCAATGTGCTTTTAATCCAATGAGACAAATTTGAAGTCTTGTATTTGGGACTCAAACTTACCCTATGTGGTATTACTAGTGATGTGAGATATTAGGGAGGCATCTAAATTAATGATGTCAATGGGTTAGTGAGGCATCTGTTTTAACCCTTTTATTTAATGGGAGTGACAAAGTTGGGGAGTGTTTATTTGCATTCACTATATTTTTTTAATTAAGAAAAAAGTAAAAATTACTTTGATTTTCTAGAATCTACATGGAAGGGTATGATAAGGATCCCATCATAAGAAAATCATATAAACCCTACTCATTGTGAATTACGACGTGACAATGAGACCTAATTGAGTAAACTTCCAAACTTGCACAATGGCATGACATTATGATGGTGGGCTAAAGAGCCATGCTACGAATAGTTGTTGTCAACCAGTTAGAAGTGGCTTACCTCATATTTCAAAAGGAAAATTAGTTTGAAGCCTTGATTTTACTTCCACCTACAACATTTCTCGCTATTTGAAGTAGGTTATTGATCAACTCATTCCCTTCAGTTCAAACCTAATCAAGATATCATGTTTACAACAATATTTTTCTACAATTTAACCCCATGCCAATGAGGAATACTATTTTATATTGTGTAGCTCTATATTGTTGTTTTATTAACCAATGAAATATTTGTTAAAAAATAGCAAAAAAAAAGTCCTCCAAAAAACATGGAGGGAGGGATATCATGGAACCATTCATGGTTTCCGTATAAAAGAACAAAAAATGACTTGCTTCAAATAGCTTTTTACCAAATATAATAAGTGATTGCATTTGCATTTGTTCTCATCTCATCATTATGGTAACTCTCATTATTGGGTGATCCAAGGAATGTTCTAGGTAAAATTAGTAGCAATCATAACTTAATTATTCCAAAGGATGATAATCATTCCCCTCATGGCTAAGTTCTCATAATATTCAAATATTTGTGAACCAAGTAGGACTTTTATCCTTAGGATTCTCAATATCAATGAAATTTATTTAATGAATATCTTTTTAAAGCCTCATATTTATCAATATTATAACTTCCAATTAATTTATAGCATATTTCTTCAATTGAAGACAAAAACTAATCACTTTTTATTAGTTAGTGTTTAACAACTGTTCTTTTTTCATCTAGTTTTTTGTCAGACGTTGAGGTATTTGACTTCCCTTTATCATCTATCTCGATGCGTTGAGTCATTTTAAGAGCTTCTTCACATGTATATACTTCATGTGTCCGTGGCAGTCCTCGTATTTTCTGTAACAAACAGACAACGTACAATTGGACTACTAATGCTTCATCAATAGTGTATGGGATTTTACTTAGCAAATATTTAAATCGTTTCTCATATTACCTTACTTTCTCACTTGGATGTTGTTTAATTTATTTCAATTTTTGAGCCACAAGATGCTTAATATATTGTGCTTTGAAAAATGAAAAGAAACCTTTCTTAATATCATTTTTACTTTTCATCTGGATTTCTATAAAATTCATGAACCTAGTACTCACTCTGAAGGAAAACTGCAAACTAAGCCATTTGTTTGTCTTCATCAGTGATGTCATTAGAAGTCCAAAAATTTTCACAGACAAACCAATGTTTCTTTGCTTTTATCGCCTTTCGCTACTTTTTCTGTTGCTTTTGTCGTTTCACTTGTGTGAGTGTTGTTTTTCTTGTTTCTCTTCCTGGTTATTGGCGTTTCAACTTATTTTAGCATGTAGAAGTGTTTTTATAAGTTTTCGTTTGCCTTGCACAAGTGTCACATCCGTTTTCTTATTTTTGCACTGTCGGTCGCCATTGTGGCAACCCTCCTCGCATACTTGACTTTCCTTCTGTTTGTTCAATTCTTCTCTTGATTTACATTTATTCATCTGTACTTAGTACAATCTGCACTTAAGCTCACATCATCACTTAGATCTTCTTGTTTCCCACACCTTCATCGAGCATATCTACACTTTCCTTAGCTAGTTTTCACCTTGCCCAGCTAGGCACTACGCAATACTAAGGCTCAAACTGAGAGCTTAGCCTATGAGACACCGCAATGTGTAGCACAGGCTAACCCAACTAAGGGCTACGTAGTTCCAAGGCTTAATCTACTACCCTTGGCCACTAAGACTGTGCAATGCGCAGTATCTCCCAATCTCTGCCCAAGCTGAACTATGTATTGCATAGTCTCAAGCCTCAGGTTACACCCTTGGATATTGGAACTGCATAATGTGCAGTGCCCAACCCCAGTCCCCCTCACTTGTTCATGGATACTATGCAATCACTCTCACTAGTTGCCAGATTTGCTTCTTGTTCATGCTTTGAAGTTAGATTTGTAAAAACTAATGTTTGCTTGCCATGAGTTCCTTTTCTGCCCCACCGGTACCACAGTTGTTGAACACTTCTCTCTAGTGGTCATTGTTACCATGGCACCCAAGAGAGTTGGTTCAAAAGATACCACTAAGAGCAGTACAGGGGAAGCAGTTGAGCAAACTTCAGTGGACTTTCTGGTGTATGCAAACACTCAATTGTTTGTAGAAAAGGATTAAGATCTAACATGGAACAAGGTTAAGGAAGCTTTTCAGCAAGGAGCTTCAAAGAAGGTCTATAGAACCAACCAGTTTACATCAATGTTCAGCAGTCAGGATTACACAAGATTGCATGCAGATATCCAACCTTCCCTTGTGTAGGTGTCATCATCTTACAATCTAGGGAAGGAAAGAAGCCACAAGATGAAAGCAGATCTTGTTGTTATGAAATCGGCTTTAGTAAGTGAGGCAAAGGGGAAACAGAGGTTGCAGAAAGTAGAATGGGGGAAGAGAGAAGCATAGAGGATCATAATGGAGGAAGAGAAGAAGAAGGAAGAAGGAAGAAGAATAAATGCAATGCACAATAGCATTAGAAACAACGCAGAAACGAGCTGAAGAGCAGGAATAGAACTTGCCGGCAACAGAGGAGAAGAGCGAACATATGTAGGACACACAGCTTGATCAACAAATTGAAGAACCAATTGAGAACGATGACATGGAGATGGAATTGGAGCCGCAAAATGAAGATGTCAACCTGATGCCAAGCAAACCGCAGGTCACAGTTTAGTCTCCACCACCTCTAGAAGCAGTGTTAGATCTAACCGAGGAAGGGGAAATTGTTCCTCTTGATGATGATCTGATAATGGGCTTGTAGGATCTGTCGTATGATGAAATACAAAATAACATTGTGAAAACATGAAGAAATCATTTTCTAGACGGCCTCGCATCACCTACATTCATTATATAAAAGTTGATAGTGGTGACACCAAGAAGAATCCAAATGCCATTGTTGAATCCAAATTGACCTTAGCAGGTGCAGCAATATCAAATACTCATTATTTGATGGTTGGGAATAAGAAAATTGTGCAGTACTTACAGGTTGTTCGGCAAGAGGTAGAACAACTCCATGCAACCACACAAAATGTAGCTTTCGCAAGGGTCCACCTGGAGGAGATGAGAACAAAAATACTTGTTGAAGTATCAACACTTGGAGAGACCTTGCGGGACCTCTATGAGGAGCTCAGTATCGTACATAAGGAAGTTTTCTGCTTGCATGGCTTGCAGCAACATATCAAATACTTCGTCAAAAATCTCAGGAATATACAAGTTGCCATCACATCCACACATGAATGGACAATGCGATACAAAGGGGCACCACTTAATTTTGGAAATAAAATGAAGTCATAGGCAAAGTTGGAGAAAACAAAGGTTTGAATGTTTATTCAAAACAACAGGTAACTTGCATATTTCATTTGGTAGTATTAATCCTCATATGTACAATTATACAGTAGTTTGGATGTCTTAGTGAATGCACACAAGATCCCATCTGTTGGTTCGCTCACCGAAGCTAAACCCAGGAACCAAGCCAGGCAAAGGATTGAAGAGTGCTTGGAGCAACTGAGACATATGGACACCAAGGAAGATTTGTAGCTGAATAGATAAAACATGCAGAACTACGTCAGTGGTCCTGTACAAAATAGAACAATTTTTCTCATGCTTCAAAAGGAAGTTGAAACTGGTTCCAAATCATTGTACCTAGATGACATTGAAGCAAGATTCCTCTTCCAGCTAGACATCATTACGTAGTTTGGGGATGTTATCACATAGTAACAATCTTGGCACCAATATGTGGCCATGAAGTATCAAGTTGAAATTATTGGGTAGAGTTTCCCCAAACTCAAACATCACAATGTTTTGTCTTGTTGGGATGTCAAGTTGTCTCTACCCTATTTTATCTTATATGGGTACAAGTGTAAAATGTAATATTATTTGTAATTAAGTAGTAAGTGAAATTCCAAGTGTCAATATTGGAATTTGGAGAGTCATGATGTAATGCAATGAGTTATTTCGTAAAGAAGTTGAAGGGTCATGAGGATAGTCTAAAGGTGACAAAGGGAAGTTCAAGAGTCACCCCCTCTTGTTATAAATAGAACCTCATAACTCATGTAAAGGGATTTTGGGAGCCAATATTTTGGATAGGCTTTGGCTTAGAAGGAGCTTGGGAGTATTGTGAAGAGCCTTGGCTTCTCCGCAACATAGAGTGAGTATACTTCTTTGGAGGAACATGTGTTCTTGACTTTAATGTTCCACTATTGGGGCTAATGGTTTGTCAATGGTGTATGTATGAAGTGAACTTTCACTTATAATAAAATGAAAGTTGGCATGCTTTCATGCATATGTTATGAATATAGTAGGACTATTCTTGTTGTATTTTCAATATATGTTATTTAACTTACGCTTATTCTTATGAACTATTTCATTTTCATTTGTATGAATCTTGTTGAATGTGTGTTGTTGTATTAATTCATCACATTAACGTGTGGATTATTCTGCATCTTAGCGTGTGATGTCACTATGCTCATGTGTTCCTTTCAAGTTGTGTACTATTATAGGCTTCCAAGGAACGCACTTCCTTCTTGCTTCGTGTGTTGGAACCATCATGCATCACACTTGACTTTCCATAGGGTCACACACTTGATCTCACCCAAAGTTACCATACTTCACCCTACGCATTTTAGCAATCATGGCATAACATTACCACCCACTACTGGGACTCCTACCCCAAACAGTGTGAGGTATAGTTGGGACTTCATATCGGGGAGATCTCATGAATGTTGACGTGTCCAGGACTATCAACGAAAAGGTAATGAGAATAATAAAGGAAAGTGGGCTAAGAAGAGAGGAAAACCTCGAGATACATATGACAAGGAGAATGTAGTGATGCACAAGAAGTTTAATGCAGCTGGCATAGGACAGGGATTAGAGCCTGAGGAGAAGAACAAGGGTGATGGAAGGAAGCCTTTGCATTGTTGGACTTGTGTCAAGGATCATTGCAAGAGAGATTTCCCACAACATCAGGGTGGCAAACCACATATTTATAGTGCTTAGGAAGCATAGACATTTGGGGATGTTGGACAGAGTATTCCTCGGATTTATGCAACATTGGATAATAGGCAAGTTGATCATCAAGCATATTTTATTGAGATGGAAGGTAATATTTTTTATTAAGTTATTTCTATTTTGATTTACCATGGATCTAAATATAGTTATATTAGTTCTGATTTGGTGGATAAGTGTTGCTTGAATAAAGAAGTGCATGCAAAGTCATGGTTGGTGCAGTTAGCTACAAGTACTAAGAAAATAGTTCATCATTGGGTGAGATCTTGTGCATTTCAGTTGAATGATATGTCTACATCAATTCATCTAAATGTGCTTCCATTGGAATCATACACTATGTTGTTGGGTATGGATTGTTTAACATACACATGACTAAGGTAGATTGCGATGATAAGGCTATTTAGTGTTTGGATGATGATGGAGAGAGGAGAATCTTGCAGGGTAAGAAGAATTCTACATCAGTGAGAATGGTTACAACTATGTAGGGAAAGCGGAGTAGCATGAAATCATGTGTATTGTTTATAGTTCATATTTCCAATGACAAAGGGAAGGATGTTGAGGATGTTGAAGTCTTGAAGAGGTATTCGGTTTTGCAGCAGTTTTAGGATGTATTTCCAGTAGGGGTCTTAGAGTTACTGCCTCATAGGGAAGTGGACTTTTATATTGAGTTGATGTTGGGATTAGCACCAACATCAAAGGCACCATACACGATGAGCACTCCAAAGTTGATGGAATTGAAGTTGCAACTTAAGGAAATGCTTGATAAGGGATACATTATGCCAAGTGTGTCACCTTGGGGTGCACCAGTATTGTTTGTGAAGAAGGATGTTACTCTCATGTTGTGTATTGATTACAGGCAATTGAACAAGGCGACTATTAAGAATAGGTACCCTTTGTCATGGGTTGATGACTTGTTCTATCAATTGAAAGGATAAAAATTGTTTTCGAAGATTGATTTGAGATCAGGTATCATCAGGTACTCAACAAATAAGAGGACATCTACAAGACTACTTTCTGGACTAGGTATGGGCATTATGAATTTGTTGTTGTTCCTTTTGGTTAATGCTTCAACTACTTTCATGTGTTTGATGATTAGTGTGTTCCATCCCTATCTCGACAAGTTTTTGATAGTATTCATTGATTAAATATTGATATATTCTAAGAATGAGGAAGAGCATATAGAACATCTAGAAGCAATGTTTTGATTTCTAAGAGAGCATTAATTGTTTGCCAAACTTAGTAAGTACAATGTCTTCCAAACAAAAGTTCACTATTTGGGGCATGTGGTTTTCAAGGAAGGTATAGTAGTGGACCCAAAAAAATCAGAGTTACCATGGAATGGGAAACTCCTAGGAATGTGGATGAGGTCAGATAATTCATGGGATTAGTAGGTTATTATAGGAGGTTCATCGGGAACTTCTCACAGATTTCCTATCCTATTACATCTTTGTAGAGGAAAGGAAATAAATTTGAATGGATAGAGGAATGTGCAGCTAATTTTGAGCAGATGAATTAGTTACTTACAAATGCTCTATTTTTAAAGATCGTAGTTCCAGATAAAGAGTTTGTGTTATGTATAGATGCTTGCAAAAGAGGACTTGGTTGGGTTATGATGCAGGAAGGACAAGTGGTATGTTATGAGTCAAAGAAGTTGAATGAGCACAAGCATAATTATGTGACTCGTGATCTTGAGTTGGCAGTGTTTAGTCATGCACTAAAGATGTGGAGGCACTATATTCTTGGTAGGAGGTTCTTGACGAGTGATCATAGTGGGTTGAAGTACTTATTTGACCAACCTAATCTGAAAGTTAGATAAGCTTGTTGGTTGGCTACGCTCAATGAGTTTGAATTTGAGATCAAGTACATTAAGTGAAAGAAGAATATGGTTTCATATTCTCTGAGTAGAAGAGTACATGAAAATCACATTGCAACTATTAGTTCATATGGGACAAACTTGCAGGAGCAGATCTTATAGGTAGGATAGGAGGATAACAGGTACTAGCAGCTTAAGCATAGGTTACAGCAACAGGGTACAAGTGATCAGGATATGGATTACCATCTCAAAACTGATGGTTTGGTCAGATTTAGGGATAGGATCTATGTGTCGGACAACGACGAGCTCAAGAAACTTATCTTGGGGGAATTTCAGGTCACACCATATTCATGTCACCCGGGATATCAGAAGACGTTGACAACAGTTAAGAAGCTTTATCAATGGGAAAACTTGAAGAAAGAGGTGACCGAGTATGTTGTGAAATGTTTGGATTGTCAAGAGGTAAAAGATGAGTCTAAGCATCCAGGTAATTTATTGCAATGCTATTTCCCCAAATTACACTATGTATCTTACTTATCTTCTTACATATGTTAGTTAACTTCGTATAAACAGATACTTTATCTCACATTTACTTAATCAAAACAATCATATATGTTCACACATCATATAAACAGCAGAAATGTAATTTATACCCAATACATTCAATGCAGAAAATAGTAAATGAATACAGAGGAATGGTATAAAACTTCTCTTTATTAATGCTTCAATGGTTATAGACTCAACCTACCCTGCACGCTCAGCTACAGGGGTCTGCACACTCAGTTGCAAACTACTAGGCCTCTATGCACTCAGTTGCAGAGCCTTCTCCTACTCTACAACCCAAAGACTCGACTCTACACTTAGATCTTCCGGTATCTTTCTATTCCATCATCATTCTAATTCTTCTATTGACTTATTTACAAATTAGAGCCTCGCTCTATTTATACAATCCCATGGTCCGCAGCCTGGACTGATGCAAGATCGACAGCACACTGAGCAGCTGCCTGTTGTACCTCCTAGATGCCTTGTTCAGAGAATGTTGTATCTGAACTACTTCCCTAAATCTGTTTATAGTCCCATGCCTCCTTTCAGCTTCCTGGAGCACTAATACTGTGCTTCTGTCGGTTAGCCAGATAATCGGACCACCTGTGTATGGCTTCAACCAACTGCCATTCACTTTTCCTGGGAAAGGTTCTCCATTTAACTTTACCAACTACACGGTGCCTCTGTCTGTGACCTCCTTAATAACATACAGTCACAACCAATGCATTCTTATTTTTCTTGGGAATTTATGAAACTTACTATCATACAATAACACCAAATCATTCACCTTGAAGGTGCACAACTTGATATGTCGATCGTGCCAGGCCTTTTCACGCTTCTTTTGTACTTGTTGGTAAAAGCTAGCCAAAAATCGTTCTTCCTTGAGTTCCTCCAACTACGCGAGCCTCTCCTCCAGGGCTCCGCGGTCTGTCATACCTGTGAGCGCTACTATGCGCAGACTAGGCATGATGTATTCCATTGGAATTACAACTTCCACTCCATAGACTAGCCGGAAAGGTGTCTGTCCCATCAGTTTCTTGGATGTCGTCCTATAATCCCATAATATTGTGGGTACGTATAGGTCACAATCACTTCACTACACATTGCATACCTTGGTCAGTGTAGTCTCTAATACTTTGTTAAACACTTCTACTATCCCATTAGCTTGTCGGTGATATGGTGTGCTTTTCTGATGATACACCTGAAACTCTTCTGTCAGCACATTGATCATCTCGTTTAGGAAATGTGTACCACGATCGCCCATCAAGATCTTCGGACATCTGAATTTTTTCAACACATGTTCAAATAGAAACTTCACAGCCATCACGGATGTGCAATCTTTTACCGGTTGCGCTTCTTTCCAACGAGTCAGGTACTCTGTTGCAGTGATAATATATCTCGCACCCGTCTTTCCTTGAGGTTTGATAGGTCCCACAAAGTTTATTGCCCACTTTTCAAAGGTTTGCAACATCATTTGCAGATTCAAAGGAATCTCGTCCCTCCGCAATGGTTTACCTGTTCTTTGGCATACATCGTAGGCCTTGCAATGTGCTTTTGAATCCTGATGATGTGTTGGCCACCATAACCCTGTGTAGAGAATCTTATGTGCGTTTGCTTTCCCTACATAATGTCCTCCCGCAGTGCACCCATGAGCGTCCGCAAGGATATTGCTTCATTCAAATTTAGGTACATACCTTCGTAGTATCTCATCATTCCCCATCTTATATAGGTGCCCTGCAATGACAAAGAAATCTATCACGCGCACCACTAGTTCCTTCTTCTGCTGGACGGATTACTCTTTCAGCGCAATTCCAGTCATGAGAAAGTGGATTATATCTTCAAAATGTTCATCTACTACATGCACAAAAAAGAGTTGTGCATCAGGTAGTCCTTCCTCTAAACTGGTATGTTCCTCTCCTGTCTCAATGTGCGACAGGTGATCTGGTCTTGCGTTTAATCGTCCAAGTTTCACAACAACTTCAAAATCATATTCTTGGAACAATAAATCCATTTGCATATGTGCCCCCCCAACACAAGCTTATTGACCAAGTATTTCAATGTAGAATGATCTGTATACATTTTGAAGTGTCCCCCTAGCAAGTAGTGCCGATATTTCTAGAGCGCATACACCATAGCCAATCCCTCACGTTCAGTGGTGGAATAATTCTTTTATGCTTTAGAAAATCTGTGACTTGTGAATGCTATAGGGTGATCCAAGCCTTCTCCACCCTCCTGTGTTAATATTGCTCCCAACACTATACTCGACGCGTCAACATGGACATAAAACTCTTCCTCCAAGTTCAGGAAGACCAGAATCGGTGCAGTGACCATCTTTTCTTTCAATACATCCAGGATTTTCTTACAGTCATCATTCCAGGAGAACGTGACATCCTTCTTCAAAAGATTTCCCATCGGTGCGGTGATCTAGGCATAGCTTTTAATGAACTTCCTGTAGTACCCAGTATGCCCCAGAGTAGCACGCAACTATTTTGCACTCTGTGAAGCTTGCAAATTCAGAATTACGATGATTTTTGTGGGGTCTACCATCAACCCTTTTCTACAAACCACATGCCCCAAAAGGTTCCCAAAAGAAACGAGGAACGTACACTTCTTGAGGTTTAGCACAATTTGATATCTTCGACATGTATCTAGCATCAAGCGTAGGTTCGCTACATGGAACTTAACCAGTTCAAAAACAGTCCAGTCGTCAAAATAGACCTCCAAGAATTTACGAATATATTCCCTGAATGCCACAACGACTACGTGTGAAAAGATAGTAGGGGCATTATTCAATCCAAATGGCATGATAGTGTATTGAAAACAACCCCACTCAGTCTCGAAACTTGTCTTGCTTCTATCCTCCAGCGCAATCTTGATCTGGTGGTATCCTGAGAACCCAACAGTGAAAGAATATACTTCCTGACTGCCTAAGTTTTCCAACACCTCATCTATGAACAGAGTTGGGAATGGATCATGTACACATTCGTTGTTCAACTTTCTAAAATCCATGCATATTCTTATTTCTTCCAACTGCTTCTTCTCTTGTATCACTATCGCGCTTACCCAATCAGATTCCTCCACCGGCTCGATGATGCCTGCCGCAAGTGATCCAAATCGGATCCATAAACGACTGTGATAGAACTGTGACTAAAACAGGTCAAACATTTCCTTGAAGAATCCAAACCACAGCTGAAAACACCCTGAACCAGTGGCCATGGTAGCCGGCGTGGAATGACGAGGACCTCGATCAAAGCGCGCTGACCAAGGTCCATGGAGACTGCGCAGGAGGTCAAAATAGCCCCTGGGAGCCCCAGATCGGGAAAAGGAGCTGGTTTTCGATGCACGTTAGCGCTTAGCACTAACACGCATCATTGGGAAAACAAGGCCGAAATGGTAGGCCTTAAGTGCTTGCTCACGTTGGGAGCCAGGAGACCGTGGGTGGAAAAAGATAAAAAGCGCCAACGTATGACAGTGGGACCCACGGCCTAGAAACCGGCAGTTTGATCGGGACGCCCTTGAATGGTAAGCAGTTTTTGAGAAAGCGGAGCAATCATAATCAGCGATCGACGCGTGGCAGCGGAGGAGAGAGAAAAATCGTCGCGATCGCGCGTTATCGGTCGAGCATGGTAACCGTGCTCGACGTGCAAATGACGTTGGATCTGGAGGAGCCTAGATCGGACAGTTGAGATTGCGCCTGATAGACAGAGTGGAATTGACAAGGGATTAAGTCGTGATTTAATAGGATTTGGAATCTGTTGACCGCCACAGTGGGGAAAGCAACAAATCGATAAGCGGGCTGGCGCAGTTCCGATGGAGACACATGGCTACTTCCTGAGCATTACGTTAATGCCAAAATAGGGAATTCCAAGCACACAGGTGACAGGTGAATCGACGCAGGAAGGAGAGGAAATGAATAGACACAGAGGTCGAATGGCTAAAGCCATGAGAAGAGATAGTGAACGGGAGATTAGAAGAGAGATTTAGATTGAAGAGTCCAAGCGACCAAGAGAGACAGTGAACAGTAAACCTTGAGAGGAGGACTGAGCACAGAGAGCAGTAAGACCAATCAGAGGAGACAGAGGGCCGAACTGACCACAGGAAACCTCAAGCACCAAAGAGCTTGAAGAATAAAACCTTCCCATAGAGGAATTTGTCCGGATTGAGCATCACAATTGGCTCTTTCCACTGTAGACCAAGAGTCATAGAGCGGTAGGAAGAATAAGAGTTTGTGTACTCCAAGTGGCTTGGGGAATCCAAGAACTACCCTGCCAAGCAAAATCTGCTTCAAGAGAACTCATATTGAGTCCTTGCATTTGTAATTCTCTCCTTAGAGAAACAATAAAAACAAGGCCACCACTGAAGCTGGACCGGAGACGTAGCCCTGGAAACTAGGGTGAACTCCTTATTAAAAATTATTTGTGTCTAGTATTGCTTACTGTATTTCTCTATTGTATTTCCATTTAAAATGTCTGTGTATTGGCAATCTGATCGATCTGTTGTTTCAATCACACATAACACACACCAGCACATGAGTCTGTAATACCTTGTTTATTAAATCTTCAACTGAGGTCACTCATAGGGTGAGAATCAGATCAAGTGGTATCAGAGCTCTAGGCTATAAGGTTAGACAAGCTTGTGTTGGTTTAGCTGTGAATGATCACTAGATCAAAGCTCAAATTAGGGAGAAGGAGAGTTGGTGGAAACTAATCCTGAAATTGGGAGAGTCTATTCTCGAAAGACAATGTCAGAAGAAGGTTCTACAGGGCTAGACCTCCAATTCGTAGAAAGTTTCCTAGCTATCAAGTCTATGGTAGAAGAAATGTATAGGCACTTTAGAAAGCATAAGGATGAAGATTCTTCAGGCCCAAAACAAGATAAATAAGAAGATGAATCTCATTCTCGTGACCACTCTAAAGGAAAGGGAAAAGAAGAAAGCTTTCCTACACCTCCTAGTAGCCCTGTGCATAACAAGAAGGCATCCTTGATTAAATTGGATGTCAAATTTGATTTGCCTATATATGATGGAGAGCTAAATGCTGAAAAGCTGGGCAATTGGAGTAGACAAATTTATGTGTATTATAGGGTACAAAACACAGACTCAGATAGGAGTAATATTCAGCTGACAAGCATACGCCTAGGAGGCACTACGTTGGTTTGGTGGGAAGGTAGAACCCAAGCTAATGTGAAGAAGGATGGTAAGACCATCTCTGTCTGGAGTGACTTTGTCTCTGCCATTAGAAAGCAGTTCTATCCATTGGCCTACATGCAACAAGCCATGATGAGTTGGAAAACTCTTCAGCGGTTGAAAGGGCAAAGTGTGCAAGGGTATACTCAAGAATTCAGAAAGAGAGCATTGATGTTGGGCATCTCATTAGACTCACCAGAAACTATTTTGAAGTACGTTGGTGGTCTACAGAGCTACATGAGGCATACCATCCTCATGTTTAATCCCACTAGTATAGATGAGGTATATGTACAAGCTACTCATCTAGAAGCTAGAGGAAAGAATGGAAATCCAAAAGTTGGGGGACCATCCCAACCCACTGTAAGCAAGAGCAAGGAGAAAAGAACGTAGAAGTGGAAAGCAAGGAAGGCTAACACTACACAAAAAGGAAAAGCTTCATGCAGTCATTGTAAAAAGGAGGGGCATGATGATGAGCACTGTTGGATTCTGCATCCAGAGCTGAGGCCTAAGAAGTCCGAGGGCAAGAAGAAGAAAATTGTTGCAGCTATTCAGAAAGATTTGGGGTCAGACTCGAGAGATGAAACAATCATTGTAGCCATAGGTATAAAAGGTAAGAATTCTGAAGCATCTACCAATAATTCTGCTCAATCTGTTATTGATGAAGAACATGAGAGAAAAAGGCATGAGCTTTTCCATATTTGAGTTGTTTCCAAAAATCAAAATATTGATACTTTGTTTGATAGTGGCTCACAAGTAAATCTAATTTCTGAAGCAATTGTAAAGAAATTGGGATTAACAACTACACCTCATAAGAAACCATGCCCATTAGGATGGTTGAATGATAAAGCACAAATACAAGTGACTAGACAGTGCAAACTCAAGTTTTCTTTTGGGTCAACATTTGTAGATGAGGTTGAGTTAGATGTAATTCCTTTGGATATATGTGGAATTGTTTTAGGAATTCCTTACTTGTATGATAGAAAAGCTATTTTCTATAGAGCTGAGAACAAGTATCTACTCGTCAAAGATGGAATCGAATACTTATTAAGGGCACACAAGCTCAAGAATAATTACACTCTCGTAAACTTGGGATAGATGAAAAGAATGATAAATTCACGCAAACAATGCTTACTGATGGTTGTAAAGGAAAAGATACCTGATAAGACCAAAATATTTGAAGGTTGTAAGCTTATTAGCAAACTGATATAGAAAAGATTGTTTCAGAGTATGATGTCTTATTTCAAGAACCTAAAGGTCTGCCACCCAAAAAGGGAATAGTACATGATATTATTTTGCAGCAAGATGTTCCTTTGCATAACATTGGGATGTACAGATTATCCGCTTTAGAGAATGTTGAGATCAAGAAGTAGGTGCAGGAGTTGCTCGAGAAAGGGTTCATCAGGCCTAGCACATACCATGTGGGTCACCAATCATTTTGGTGAGAAAGAAAGATGGCTCGTGGAGAATGTGCATTGATTACCGACCATTGAATAAGATAACGCTCAAAAACAGTTATCCCCTTCCTCGCATAGATGATCTTTTAGATCAATTAAAGGAAGTTGTTTATTTCACCAAGCTGGATTTGCACAGTGGATACCATCAGGTCAGAGTTGCAGAGCAAGATGCATGGAAGATTGCTTTCAAAACAAAGCAGGGATTGTATGAATGACTGGTTATGCCTTTTGGCTTGACCAATGCCCCTGCTACTTTCATGAGATTAATGAATGATGTACTCAGATCTTTTCTTGATGATTTTGTTATTGTGTATCTGGATGACATTCTAATTTTCAATAAAACGTGGGAAGAACATTTAAAGAATGTTAAGCAGACATTAGATGTTTTGAAAAGAGAAAAACTTTATGTTAAACTCTCTAAATGTGAATTTGGCAAAACCTCTCTAAATTATTTAGGTCATATAGTAGGGGGAGGTGAATTGAAAATAGATCCCTCTAAAGTGGCAGTCATTATAAACTGGCCCAAACCCAACTCTGCTACAAAAGAGAGAAGCTTCTTAGGAGAACAATATTGGAGGAAGTTCATTTCAAATTTTTCCTCAATTGCAGCTCCCTTACATGCTTTGACGGGATTGAACAAGGTGTTTCAGTGGGGAGGTAAACAGCAGAAAGCCTTCGACACCTTGAAAGAGAAAATTAGTACAACACCTGTACTACCGTTGCCAGATCTACAAAGACCATTTGAGATCCAAACTGATGCCAGTGACTATGCCATGGGAGCAGTGTTGACACAGCACTGTAAACCCATATGTTATCATTCTGAGACTTTTAATCCTGCAGTAGTTAACTATCCTACCTATGATAAAGAACTGTATGCCTTAGTTCAGAGTGTGAAAAAGTGGAAACATTACTTAATGGGCAAAGAGACAGTAATACACACTGATCATCGGCCACTTCAATATCTACACTCCCAAATTAAGTTGCAACAATCAAGACATTACAGATGGATGGGTTTTTCACAATAGTTTCATTTAGTCATCAGATATAAAAAGGGAATACATAACAAAGTTGCAGATATGTTATCTAGACCCATTATAAATGCATCTACCATACTTAAGCATAATTTTGTGCTGCATGAAAGCTACATAGAATAGTATGCTTAGGACATGGACTTTAAAGATGTATATGCAACTTTGAGTCAAAGAAAAAGAGTAGAAGAATTGGACTATCATGTGAAGGACCGACTCTTATATCATTGTGGGAAACTCTACATTCCACAAACTGAAAGAGTAAAGATAATTAGGGAAGCACACACTTCTCTAATATCAAGTCATTTTGGGGTAAGTAAAACAATTGCACAGCTGGGGTAAGTAAAACAGTTGCACAGCTGCAAAGGTTCTGCTATTGGCCGAGAATGAGTGAGACAGTTTCTAGATATGTAAAGGGGTGTGCTATGTGTGCTAAAAGCAAGCCCAACAACAGGAAATTAGGCTTGTACACTCCCTTGCCAGTTCCTTCTCAGCCTTGGGAAAGCATTTCCCTGGATTTTGTCAAGGGAATGCCTAAATCTAGGAAAGGTCATGACTATCTATATGTTGTTGTGGATAGGTTCAGCAAAATGTGTATCTTAATACCCTATAGTAAACAGATTATAGCTGAACAAACTGCAAAATTGTTCTTTGAACATGTATGGGTTCATTTTGGATTACCCACTTCTATTATATCTGATTGAGACACCCGATTTGTGGGGAAGATTTGGTCAAGTCTGGGGGAACTAATGGATGCCAAATTAAAGAAAAGCACAACTTTTCATCCACAAACAGATGGCCACACAGAATTAGTTAACAAGACAGTGATTCAATTACTGGAGGATATTGCAGCAAACATCCTAAGCTTTGGGATGAGCATTTGTGTTATGTGCAGCATGCTTACAATAGAGCCAAACACTCTTCTACACAAAGATCTCCTTTTGAGACCTGCTTTGGTTTCATACCAAGGTCTACCTTGGATTTTGTCTTTGGTAAAGATACCATGGTTGATGGACACAGTGATGTGGACAAGGCAATTAGGTTCATTGAACAGATCTAGGAGATCCATCAGGCAGTACAGGAACAGCTGGAAAAGAGCCAAGCCAAGTACAAGGCTAGGCATGATAAGCATTAGATGGATCATAGCTTTCAAGTTGGAGACCAAGTATGGCTATATATTAGCAAGGACGGGATGCAAGGTGAAGGTAAAAAGATAAAACCTGTCAGGTATGGACCCTTCAGGATACTTGAGAAGATTGGTGAGAATGATTTTCACCTTGATTTACCAGCTTACATGCACATCTACTCCATCGTAAATGCAGATTGTTTGAGGTTGTTTGAACCTTCAATGATTGAGGACCCTGAAGAGCAGAGTCAATTACCTTCTGTTGATGACCTACTACCTGAATACCTTAATGATTTACAGGAAGGTGAGGACGACGTGCAGTGGACAGGTGGAATACCTCAGGATTGGGCTTAAAGGTTCAAAGCCGAGCAGTTCAAAGTGGATTGGGATTGGATAAGTGAGACAACATTTTCCTCACTTAGTCGATGCTTGAAGAAAACCAACTTTTGGTGGTCCAAAATCTTTTCAGTTGGGAGGTTGTGATCCGAATCGGATCCATAAACGACTGTCATAGAACCGTGACTAAAACAAGTCGAACAAATCCTTGAAGAATCCAAACCACAGCTGAAAACACCCTGAACCAGTGGCCATGGCAGCCGGTGTGGAATAACAAGGACCTCGGTCAAAGCGCGCTGACCGAGGCCCATGGAGACTACGTAGGAGGTCAAAATAGCCCTTGGGAGCCTCGGATCAGGAAAAGGAGCTGGTTTTTGATGCGCATTAGCGCTTAGCACTAACGCGCATCGCTGGGCAAATAGGGCCGAAATGGTAGGGCTTAAGCCCTTGGTCATGTTGAGAGCCAAGGGACCGCGGGCGGAAAAAGGTAAAAAGAGCCAACGTACAACGGTGGGACCCATAACCTGGAAACTGGTGGTTTGATCGAGACGCCCTTGAACGGTAAGCAGTTTTGGAGAAAGTGGAGCGATCACAATCAGCGATCGATGCGTGGCAGCGGAGGAGAGAGAAAAACCACTGCAATCACGCGTTATTGGTCGAGTAAGTCAACCATGCTCAACGTGCAAATGACGTTGGATCTGGAGGAGCCCAGATCGGACGGCTAAGATTGTGCCTGATAGACAGAGTGGAATTGACAGGGGATTAAGCCATGATTTAAGAGGATTTGGAATCCGTTGACCACCACGGTGGAGAAAGCAACAAATCGACAAGTGGGCTGGCGCAGTTTCAATGGAGACACGTGGCTACTTCCTAAGCATTATGCTGATGTCGAAACAGGGAATTCCAAGCACACAGGCGACAGGCGAATCGATGCAGGAAGGAGAGGAAATGAGCAGACACGGAGGTCGAACGGATAAAGCCATGAGCAGAGACAATGAACAATGGATCAGAAGAGAGGTTCAGATCAAAAAGTCCAAGCGACCAAGAGAGACAGTGAACAGTAAACCCTGAGAGGAGGACTGAGCACAGAGAGAAGAAAGACCAAGAAGAGGAGACAGAGGGCTGAGCTAACCATAGGCATCCTCGAGCACCAAAGAGCTTGAAGAATCAAGCCTTCCCATAGAGGAATCTGTCCGGATTGAGCATCATAGTTGGCTCTTTCCACTGTAGACTGAGAGTCACAGAGCGGTAGGAAGAATAAGAGTCTATGTATTCCAAGCAGCTTGGGGAATCCAAGAACCACCTTGCCAAGCAAAATCTGCTTCAGGAGAACTCATATTGAGTCCCTGCATTTGTAATTCTCTGCTTAGAGACACAATAAAAACAAGACCACCACTGAAGCTAGACCGGAGATGTAGCCCTGGAGACTAGGGTGAACTCCTTATTAAAAATTGTTTGTGTCTAGTATTGCTTACTGTATTTCTCTGCTGTCTTTCCATTCAAAATGTCTGTGTATTGGCAATCTGATCGATCTGTTGTTTCAATCACACAAAACACACACCAGCACATGAGTCTGTAATACCTTTGTTTATTAAATCATCAACTAAGGTCACTCATAGGGTGAGAATTAGATCAACAAGCATCTTGTCTAGTTCTACGTGGACCTTCACCTTGTATTTCGTATTTAAGCGATACGGTCGCTGCTTAACTGGCTTCGCATCAGGTTTTCACGTGATCTTCATTACCCCTAAATCTATGATTATTCCCTTCAAATCCGTAAACTTGGTCGGGAATAAGTCATGATATTTGCAAAGCAATTCAGCAACCTTATCCACCGTCGGATCGTCCCAATAGT
Organism: Pinus taeda; assembly: GCA_000404065.3. Lineage (NCBI taxonomy): Eukaryota > Viridiplantae > Streptophyta > Pinopsida > Pinales > Pinaceae > Pinus > Pinus taeda. The sequence goes on from APFE030941150.1 coordinate 200,849, forward strand.
CTCCGATATTTGCAAATTTAAGTTCCACCTCCATACCAATATTTACTTTCTTAGTCTTCACCAGCGTGGTTTTGTCAGCATTCTCAATCTATGGGCCCTGAACCTTGCAGTGGCCTTCCGTCTCTGGAATGTTAATTTTTCACAGATCTTTGTCTTCTTCTTCAAAAATTATGTTATAACATTCCAGTGCGTAGCTCAGCTGAGTAGCCCATTCAGGTTGAATCGATTCTAACGGCTCCCGTGGTATCCTAAAGATAGTTGTTTTTACCTCTTTTAGTGCTTCATCAATGTTGTCCCACCATCCGTCCTCAAAACTGAAGGTCATCATGAACCCTTTGCGTAGGATATCCCATTCTCTTATTCCATGATGGAGCTCCATCTCTATATACCAATTAATGGGTATAACATCTAGGGTATGACAGAACAGGTGCACCCACTCAGGTTGTGGCTTTCTCCATAGACCTTCGTCCACTTGGCCAGGTGTGCACACGGATCATCCCATCCATCATACTAGTTTGTTAATCGCATCTTAGGCTTCCCAAAATGCATGTGCATCATTCTCATACATTCGCACCAGTCTTCAAAGCTCCCTTTATGCATACCCCACCTTCTCGCGGGCGTAGCGTGCAATATCCAATTCAAGGCCTGAAGCATTGATTTTCTGGCACCTCCCTCTCAAATTTGTCCACGAAGGTATCTACCTCACTTAACCCATCATAATTAGGCAGGTCCCTTACTTTTGTTGATACATAGCGCAGTGACCTTGTCATCATATTACAATTCAGTGTAGTCACCTCATGTAACTGATTCTTCCATTGCTCTATTTCCTCATCTGAATCTGAAGTACAAGAGCTCTCACGCTCCCATGCAAGCCATCCATCCGCAGTGGGATTCACCCAGTCCTAGTTTCGCGTTGTTATCTTATAGATGCAGTCCAAATCATCATCACTTTAATAGTCGCGCACTGGCTCTATATAGCGTGATCCTTCAATAGGGTCCAGAGGTATAACTACGCATGGTGACTTCTTTTCAAAAATCATCTTGTGCTTCTTCAGATTAATCACCCCGTTCATGTCAGTGGCCAAATCAATTCCTAAGAGCGTAGGATAGGGATTGTTGTCATCAACAATCTCTATTACTTCAAAGTATGCTAGTGCACTGGCTCCCTCAATATCCACAGTGATTCCCTACAATCGCCCCATGGGTATTATTTTATGTTGGTTCACTATTCACAGTTGAATAGGGGACCACTGTAACATAGGCCTCCACATGCACTCCCATGTCTGCTTTGGCAGAACATTCGCATCCGATCCTAAATCCAGAATTACTTAGTCCATCTCATATTCTCCAATCTGCGGTGTTAACCTCATTTCTCTTCTCGTCCTCGTCTTATGCTTTCCAATCTTTCAGACTATGCGTGGTTCTCCTGGCACGGTCCCATCACATCTGTTAATGAGTTCCTGTAATCCTTTTATAGCTTTACTGTAGCGCAGTAACTTCATACATGTTTCTAGGAACTTCATAAGCATAGATGGGTCCATTTCTGGCTCTGGTCTTCCTGAAGTGGAGGCATCAGCGAAGCTCTTCTTAGCTTCCATAAAGGTTTCTTGAGCGTGCTCCAAATCAAACTCTGCTTCTTTCTTCGGAGATTTGTGATCCCAAGTACTATCTTCGGGATGTTTGTCTTTATCATCTCCCATCACAATTCCACTTTGTAGCAAAATGTTCACATTTGGATCTTCCTCGCGTGACTCATACGTCATCATCTACAGGTTCTGAGTCAGGGGAGGCGGTAGCGCTCCTTTGTTGCATGTCCTAGCTATTAGTGTAGGACAATCTTCCATCTCATAATTAAACAAGGTACAATACAAATATGATGGACACGTCAAGTTCATACAATCACGGGCATAATGTCCTGGCCCTCTACAACTGTAGCATATCAGTTGTCCGCGACCTCTTCTAGGTCCTCCTCAACCTCGGCCTTGTCCACGCCCCTAAAATCCTATCCGTGCCACTCCTATGTTCTGGTCTAGGGGTCGCATTTCAGCCTGACATCTGTAGGTGGGAGTTATATACATCATTAACTCATAGCTTCTACAAGTGCGCTCATCGTGTCCCACTGACCTACAAAAGTTACAGAAAAATTGCTGCAATTTTTTTTTATACTTTTGTAACAAATGGCAGTTGTCCATAGCGTGTTTCCCTCCTATTTGACAAATCGCGCACCATCAAGCAAGTGTCGTGCTAGGTCCTACTTGTGCTTCTAGCCTTAATGACATCGGTCATCCTCCCAAGAGGTAATTTGTGAACACTGGGAAATGGTCCTTATCATGACCCTGACCCTTGCATTTTATGCACCAAACGTCTTCGCGCACTTCTAGGTGAGTTTTCCTGTCCTATTTCAAACTATGCATCTCAAGGCATAAGTATTTCAACTGCACGTGGATCTGTTGAACTCCCAAGTTAGGATCCTGTATTGGGGTGTCATGCAACCTCATCACGATCTCTAGGGCCTCTACTTGGGTTGTTAACTTCTGTTGCGATAGCGCGCTCCTTAAATGTGGCGTTAGCGATGCTGCAAACTGTTAGCGCTTGAAATTTCACCTCGGGATGAAAAAGGTAAACTCCAAGGCAACATCAAACCACTTAGCCTCGTAGCTAGCCTTACGGGGTAGGAGAGGGCTCTCTCCGGTTTATCTCGGAAAAAGGTCTTCAACGGGATGAGACAACCAATAAAGAACATTGATTTTAAGCTAGTAAACTGATAAAAAGGTTTGATTTGGGATTTTTAGGGTTTTGGTGGAAAATTGGGGAAAGGCAATTTTGGGTGCGGGGATTGGACGCAGTTTTCGCAGGGGGATCTTTGGGGCGAGGTAGGAGACTGTATTGATGCCTTTGAAAGATTTGAATGGATGAGAATGACTGGTGAGGAGCTAAGGAGAGCAAGCAATCACCTTGAATTCTCCTTAAACAACTGAAAACATTGATATTAAGCAAACTTAAAGGCAGAGCATAGCAACCATGAATTCTACCTTAACACTTCATTTGCCTAATTTGCAGAGAGAAAAAGTAAAAATATGATTCACATAACAAACTTACAAGTATAAATAGAAACACACCATCAATACATGTAACCACAGGAATGCCAAAAAGGATTGCAAAACCCTAGTCTTTCTTCCTTTACCAAAATGCTGAGATACAATAAGTAATCCAATAGAAGCTTTCTCCCTCAAGAGTCCAACCATGAAAATAACCAAGAAAGTACATAATATAGGCAAGCTAACATCTTTCCTTTCCTCTAGGGTTCGAGCTCACTATCCTAGGAGCTGTTTCAACCAATTCCAAACTGAGCACTGAAAACTAGGCAGTCAAAACAACTTGCCTCTATAAGCTAGGAAACCAATTCATTCATTAAATTTTTGCCTATCTTATGAATGAATCTTCTAGAAGAGATAAATGAGTGTCAAAATATCATAAGATTACATCATTTACATCAAGGAGGATCAAAATCCACTCCAAAAAGTCAAACCTAGTCAAAACTGCGTTTTGCTGAGCTGTAGGTGCATTTATGTGAAAATTGCCCAACGGGTCGCGCCCTGATTCTGAACGGGTCACGCGACTTTGGAGCAGTTTTTGAGGCACTTCCAGGTGTCCAAATGAGGCAAAAGTGGGATTTTTCGAAATTTATGGATGTCTACTTTCCAACCCAAGAGGCATTTCTGAATTTGGTGTCCATTTGCCCCTCCAAAATGGAAATCTCCCAAGATTGCTTCCTGTTTGTCAAAAAGGTGGCAGAAAGTCATTTTTTGCTTGTTTTTTGACCTTCTGGAGGCTCAAAACTTGGTGAAATTTCTTGGTACTTGCTGAGAAAGTGTATTTTTGCATGAAAAATCCAAAAATTCTGAGTTTTCCTGAAATGGACCTCCCCAACGAAAGGGTCGCGCGTGGCGCACGACGCGTTGGGGAAGAAAACCTGTGTTTGGTACAAAAAATTCACAATTAACAAAATTTTCTCCAAATTTCTTGAAATTTGGGCTGGGAGTCCCCAATCAAGTACCATGCTCAGTCAAAGAGGCTTTGGCCAAAATTTGGAGTGGATCGGGCCTTTTCCGTCATTTTAGTGCCTTGGCCAACCTCCTTGGATTTGGCGATTGTAATTTTGACATTTCTCTAAAACCATGACACCTGTGCAAAAAGTGAAGGAGGTTTTTATTATTTGGCATGTTGTGGACAAAAACCACTCTCCGTTTTCCTAAATTCATCTTTTATTGCTCTGAAACATCTTTTGAGTGAAACTTATCCCGATGTGTGAAACAAGGGATCTTGTCGAAATGAAGCGAAATGAAGGGGATAAGGGGCTTCTAAATTCTTGGGGAAATTTTTGGAAGTAGGGAGGGATGTTAGGAAGTAGGGGAAAGTGGAATCTCAGATATTGAGTGAGGGGAAGGGGTCCAAAAGGGAAAAACACCAGGCCAACTAGAAAATTTGCCAGGTTGTCGCTAGAACTAGGGTTTGTGCGAAATTGCCGGATTTTGGGGATCTCAGTGATGGGACGCATTTTGAGGTACTTTAGGTAGAGGAAGGTGTTGAACATAGGAACCACGTTTGCCGATGATTTGACGTCCAGAGTAATTGCCTTTCAAAACCTAGGAGGGGGAATGACCTTACCTAGGCAACTGAGCATTTGAACAGGTGTTAAATGACTCATTAGACACTTAGATGATAATGAAACCATGAATGATGTAGAATCAGCTGAATAGTGACATAGATTGGAATTTGGGCAACTTTGAAAAGAGTGAGAGCAAACCCTAGACCTAATGCCTAGTGGCCAAATTTTGCTTGAAGACTCACTGAAATGACAAAATTTGACCTTCACACTTCAAAATCACTTTGTAAGAGCATATTTGATCACTGGAGGAAGGCTGGAAAGACTGAAACTAACAGACGTGATGGTTTTCAGTCCATGGTATTGGACGCGATGGTTTTTGGTCCATGGTATTGGATGCTTCGACATGTATAAATATGTATTATAACATTGAAATGAATATAATGAAAAATCAAGTTGGTAGTCCCGGTTTTGGGATCTAGGGGAAACTCTCTGTGTATATGTGTTTTATGTGTTATGCTCTCGCATTTTTTATTTTCTATGTTTTAGAATTTGTATGCAGGTAAGTTCTATACGGGGTTAAAACCTACAAAAACCCATGACTTAAACATAATAGAAATGCTTTTATTTTTATTCTTTACATCCATTACATAAAATCATGATTACACATGTCATTATGAAGACCGAACCTAGTTACATATTTCAATGCTGGACACATTTGTACAACTAAGCACACCTTTTAGTCATAGTTGACACTTATGTTGCAACTTGTGTTCTAAGTGTCATACCGTGTCATTTCAACTGTCACAGTTTACTAAGTGTCACTTTGTCGTTGTTTCAAGGTGCGATTTCTATCCATGAGTCATGTGTATCCTTTTGGATGGTATTGATGGCTTTCATGTGGGTGATCCATGTTTAGGTCATGTTCAGATGTTTTTCCCTCTTTTACTCTACTAGTCCCACTCTTAGCCATTGTGGAGCTCTTCTTGGCCCGCATGTCCAGTGAAAGTTATGAAGGAATTAACCCTCTTACTAGGTGATGATATTAACCTATTAATGAGCTCAATGATGCAATATTTATCACCAATACTTGTGCATTAAGTCCCACTCAAGGCTACCTCAAATCAATGCACATTAAGAACGTTCCAAGGATGATTACTTAACCCTAATGGTTCATACTCACTCATTTCACTAAGTTTCGTTCACAAGCCTTGCATGGCACACAGAGCATTCCTAGATGAAAATAGGGACCCCTTCCATCCCCTTACAGAAGAAATCTATGCAATGCAAAGGCCCTCTTATCCTCATAGTGCAATGAAAAGCCTCCCTTATATGGTTTCCCTTAATGAAAAGTGAATTCTAGATCAACAGTCAGCCACTATTGGGACAAAATGTGTCCTGAGAGGAAAATTAAATTCCATATGAATAGTGACCCCTTGTTGGAAAAAAATGTGCTTTCCTTAAGACTTCCTCTCCCCTTTAGGGCCTGGCGTAGTCTCAAGCTTCAAGTTGTCACCTTAGTTCCTTTAGCTTCCCCAATGCGTTGAAAAATTGTCAATACCCTCTCTCTTAGTGCATGGAATAGTAACAAGGCCCAAGGATGATTTCTCTCATCCCTTGACCAATCAAATTGTGTTGGCTTAGTCTTCCTCTCTTTCCTTTTGGGTGCATGGCACAGTCTTAAGAAATAAGCTCATGACCTTGTCCTTTGAGTTTCCCCACTACTTTGGACCAAGGAGAGCCCCTCTTTATAGTGCATAGAATTGTAGCAGTGAACATTGGAGTCTTCCTAGGTCACTAATGATTTTAACTGCACTTTACTTATCAAGTCTCCTTCCTCCAACCCTTCCACAAGCCTAACATAAGAAGTTCATTCTATGAGCTAGGTAGTGATAGAATAAATGATTTTAAGACTAATTTTTCCTTGTCATGAATGATATTCATTAGAAAGGGTACCTTCTCAACATGACAAGGTGATGTTCAAAGAACATAATGAGGAGAAAACACAAATAAGCACTTGTAGAGAAGAAGCATCAATGATAATTTCATGAAGACATGAGGCAGATGCTAGACCATGACAGAAAGAACACATTGCATGGTGACTCAGAAGATTCCAATATTGATCTAAGACCCTTTAGAGGGGAAGGATAAGAAAAAAAGTGGATATTTACATGAAGATGAAGCATAGATCATATCTACCATCAAGAATGAAAGACAAAGCAATAAAGGGATCAACATGTCATTGCCACCTCACCATGAGCTCCAGGTCATCATTGTCAAGTTGTAACTTGTACAAGTGTCATCTCTATGTCAAATGTGTCCATATGTCATGCCACATCATCATGTGGAATGTAGTGATGTATTATCAAGAAAATGGAAAAATGTAATGTGTGGAAGTCCAAGAGTCATATGTGGAATATGGAAAACACATATGCACAAAATGAGTCATTTACAATTCCAAGAGTTGTTTAGAAGTTCAAAGGTCATCATAGAAGCCCAAGAGTCATAAGCATAGTATAAGTGTCATGCGGATATGAAAGGGCATTCCTCTTGTTATAAAAGCAACCTCATAACTCAAGCAAATGGATTTTTGGAGGCTTAAGCTTTGGAGAGCTAGTCTTGGCTTCTCTAACTTTTTATAGGAAAGAAAAATTATTCTTTGGAGAAGCAAGAAGTGACTCAATGTTCCACTACTAGAACTAGTGCCTCACCATTGTAATTGTGTACTTGGATCTTTCACCTAATATTGAAACTCATTGAGCCAACATACTTTCATGCATGTATCCCAGATGTTTTGAGACTATTTTTTGGATGTTTGCGACATATGTTATATTCATATGTACTAAGGAAATTGAAATACTTCATTTTCTTTGGTACTAATCTTGTTGACTGTGTGTTGTATTTGTTTTCATGAATTGTTGTTATCTTGTGGAATTATTTTTAGGTTAATCAATGAATATTTTCTTGCTCTTGTGTCTCTTTTGGGTAGTACTATTACTTCCTTCTAGAGACTCACTCTTGTCTCCCTCTTGTGAAGGTATCCTTTTACACATTGCAACCGGTGCTACACCATGTCAACTTGCTTGTTTCAAGGGTTATTTACATAATCTCTTATGTTATTCATTGAAACCAAGGAAAACCTTATAGTTATGGTGGTTGAGTCAATATTTTGAATTGGGACCCTACCCCAAATGGTGTGAGATCTAATTGGTACTTCACTTCGGGGAGAACCCCTGTATGTTGATGGTATCCAGCACTGTCAACACGCCCATAAACCTTTTGGCACTTCATCTTCTAGGGTTAGGGTTTTGGAAATATAAGGTTCCTATATATGTTAAAAGGTCATTATTTTGGCATCTTGTAATAACTTTTGTGAAGGCATATAACTGTCATCTCTCTCTATCCTTAGAGATAAATACCACCATTCTAGCCAATTTATGTTTTACAATAGTATGCTATTTCATTTATTAATATAAGTTTGGTTTTCACCATCTTATTGTGCTTTCTATTTCTATTTATATCGGTTACATTCATTCATTATGCATCCTAGATCAATGGTATCAGAGAAATGTTCTCCTTGTTGTTTCTTGGTGCATATCCCTAACAAAGTGATGGTACAAAGAGTTTGGTCTCAAGTTAGTTTCACTTAGGGAAAATTTCTCTTGCTAATCAAAATGACCTCCCATGGTAGAAGAAAATAGATATGACGAAGCATTATAAAGTTATTTCTCAAGGAAATGATCATGTGATAGAGGAATAAGATGATGGAAAAGTCTGTCCAAATCCTCGATAACTTTAAACAATAGTCGAGGAACCTTCAACTAATGGAAATTTTGTAGGTGTAACACCCTTAAAGGTACATTTTAACTTTGAAATCCCCTTATTTGAAGTCCAAATAGATTCAAATGGTTTTGACTCTTAAGAAATGGTTAAATCTATTAGAGGGTTATTACTCATCCAAAAATATTATAATAAATAAAATATCACCTTTTCACTCTTGGAATCCATTTTGCGTGTCAAAAATTGGTGGGAAGGTTACTTGAAGAGGCAACCTGAAGATGAGTCTACAATATTCAAGGAAATACCCACTTGGGAATATTTTTATGATTCCCTTAAGGATGAATTATACCTTGTAGCAAATTATGATAACTAGTACAGGAGTTGGAAAACCCTATGATAGGGGAGAGATCGAATAGTGCCAAAATACACCAATATTTTCCATTCTTGTGCTCCAAGCTAGGTATCAAAGACTGAGTAGTACCTAGTTTTGAAGTAACATATTACTCCACACATGTACATCCAAATGAAGATGGATTTCATAAAAATCTCCTCACTAGGAGTCGCTTATCGATATGAAATCAAAATTGAGTAGAAATTGAAGTTGAGGAATAAATAGGTGTTTGGGTCTACAAATACACTACAACAAAAGCTCGGAAGAGGAAGTGAAAACTTGTATAACAAGAGACAAAGTAAGGAAATCCAACCTCAAAACAACTATCCCAAGTCATAGAAAAACAAGGATAACGAGAAGTCAAAAAAGGGCATTGGAAAGTTGTATGAGTTCTACAAAATCCCCTGATACAACATTGATGAATGACACTAAAAAAAATTATTGTTGGTAAAGTTTAAAGAAAAGGAAACAAAATTTGGCTCTGATTTTGATTCAAAGCATGAAAAGGAAAGTGAATCATCAATGTGTAACCTGGTGCTACCATCGTGACCACAAATATCGAATCAAAGGATCCAAAGGAGCTTGAAGAGGAGGAGTTCCTCTTCCATTCATAGATGTGAGTGAAGGGGACCTGACTACATTTCATCATTGACATTGGGAGCCAAAATAATTGTATCTCAACCAAAATCATCAAGATATTGAATCTTTTGACAGTGCACACTCCCAACCATACACCATTGGTTATTTGAGCCACGGGTGAGACATCCATGTCAACTAGAAATGTCACATGTCCTATGGTATAAAGCCCTTCAAATATGTATTGCTACTATTGTGTGATGTTGCCCCACTCAAAGTTTTGAGATGTTATTTTAAGAAAATATTATATGTGAAAATTCCAAGTTGTTTATGAGTCTCACCTCATAGTCTCATTTTTAATCTAGGAGGTTAGTTCAATAGGGTACTAGAGGTAGTTCTAACTACTAAAATTTCATTGATCTCAACAAAACAATGTCAAAAGGTAATATCTCAAACTGCAAATCTTGTCATATTCATGGCTTATACACCATTGGTTGGTTAATCCATGGATGAGACATCCATGTCAACCGACAATGATGTCTATCCTATGACATCAAGCCCTTTAAAGATGAGGTATTGTGTGATGTTGTCACACTCGAAGTTTGTGATGTTATTTTAATATAGCCTTATATGTGGAAAAGTCACATTGTTTATGAGTCTCATCCTTGTAGTTTCATTGTTACTCTAGAAGGTTAGTTCTATATGGTACCAGAGGTAGTTCCAACTACTGAAATTTCATTAATCTAAGCAAAACAATGTTGAAAGGTAATCTCTCAAATTTCAAAGTTTGTACTCTTCATGCTTTGGTTAGAAGGTGAAAGGCACATTACTGCAACCACCACAACCTTAGATGAGGCCTCTCTAGACAACATAAGTAGGTGGAAAATATTATAAACACGTATAGATATATATTTTCTCCACTTGTCTAGGTGCCTCTGCACTGCTAGGTCAAACACTAATTGACATGATACTTGGTTCTCCTTTGCCTAGTTGTCCATTATATAGACACTTTCTCTTGGAGAATGAGAAAATAAAATATTAAATTCATGATCTCATCCAAAAGGGCCACATTTGACCAATTTCTTCATATTTTGAGAGTCCAATTGTGTTGGTGCAGAAGAAGGATGAGACATGGAGACTCTATATTGACTATAGAGCCATGAACAAAATCTTGCAAGAACATATACATGATCTCTCAGACTAGTGATCTTCTTGATTAGCTTAAGGATGCTAATTTATTTAGTAGTATTGATCTACAGTTATACTACCACGAGGTTCCAATTGACTAGACCAATGTATGAAATACAACCTTCAAACCTCAAGGAATTTTGGAGTGGTTGGTCATGCCCTTTGGCATAATTAATATTCCAACAAAATTCATGAGGATGATGGATGTTATCTTGTGATTATTCTCAAACTCTTTTTCCGTTGTATATTTGGATGGCATCATCATTTTTAGTAGAACTTGGGTAGAACATTTGTAGCACATTCAACATATCATAAGCACTCTATGACAACATAATTTGTATGCAAATATGGAGAAATTCTCATTTTGCATGCATAGGATTCAATATCTTAGATACATTTGGGATGAACATGGGGCGCATGTAGACCCAAACGATATCCAAGTCACTTAGGATTTCCCAACCTTGACAACTCTAAGAGAGCTTTATAGCTTCTTGGGCCTTTTATCACTTCTACTAAAGGTTGGTTTTGGTATTTTTTCATATCACATGGTCCTTAATTCAAGTGAACAAGGGTGGAGAAAAAAAAAATTTCATGGTCTGAGTCACAATAGATTTTTTTTGAGGATTTAAAACATTGCCTTTCCTCTGCACCAGTCCTCACCCTACCGTATCTACAAAAACCATTTGAGATCAAGGAAAATACCTCTGACTATATGATTGGTGTATTCCTCACTCAACAAGGGTATTTAATGGCCTACAATAATGAAACACTCTTTGATATTGTCCAAAGATACCCCACCTATGACAAGAATATGCATTCCATCGTGTAGGGATGTTGATAGTGGAAGAATTATATTCTAGGGAGGGCAACAATCATCCACACTGATTGCAAGCCTTTGCAATTCATGTAAACACAAGGAAAGTTATAAAACCACTACCATTATAAATGGTCTACATACTTGTAACAATTCCTCATAAACATCAAATATGAGAAGGGTATCACCAATCATGTCGAAGAATGCATTAGTTGGCACCCAATTATGGTGCTAACCTGTTGTAGTTGCTACCGCCCTCTAAAATTTTGACTTCATCTAATTTTTGAGCCCCTATTGATCATGATATCCATATGCCTAAGTGACCAAGGTACTTTTAAGCTTGTTCGAAACCTTCTAAGTGTTTGAATCCATTCTAAGTTTTCTAAAAAAACTCCAAGTTAGAGCACACTTCTTGTTCATAAGAATAGTGCACTCTCTCTTGGAATGAATTACACACTTCTTCTCCCTAGCATAAGCACACTTCACAAAGACAATGTTGTCACAAAAATTTGTGCTAAGGTGCACTCCAAGAGTGTGACTATCTTGCACATGTGGAATGTTTATATATACCACCCCCCCCAAAACATTCATTTCACGGTTTTGGCTTGATTGGAGCTCCACACACCTTTTAATCATAGATCTATCCTCCCACTACAACACACACTCTTTCTAGATAAGTCATTTTCTTGCACCCCTAGTTTGTGATCAATTCGTTGTTGATCACAAACCCTTGTTGATCCCATGCGTTTGTGCCTATACATATGCTCTTGCCTCTATAGAACACTGTGCTCTTCTAGTGCTTAGTCCAACCAAGCTTTATCCCTAGCCTATGTACTTGTTGGTCCAATTTAAGGGTTTAAATCAGATCATCAATTCTCTTATCAATCCGGTTTTCGTAATCTTATAAGCACTCAAACATATATGGTTTAGAGGTAGTTTCTACAAGTTAAACACCTAGCTAGTTTGAAATATTAAGTATTATTGCCAAGTAAGATTCATTCTCCCTTACAGAAGAATGATTCAAAAATCCTTTAATGACAAGATTAGCACCTTGATATCATCAATTTCCTTAATTAATTAATGAATTAAATAGCAACAAATCAATCACACATAAAATGAACAATTTTTGACAAGTCTAGTTATTGATAGTGAAAGAAATATCAAGCCCTCTTACAAGGGGTCAATTCATAATATCTCTCAACAAGCATATTAATAATAACTTAATCAAAAAGTAAATATACTAAAGGAAAGTATAGCAACTAAAATGAAAGTAAAACAAATTGAAATGAAAGTACAACAAACTGAAAACTATACCAAAACAATGAGAAATTAGTGCACAAGCTTGGCAATGGGGGCCCTCCACGCTTCTGTTGTGCACTTTAGGTAAATATCAGCTTAGAAGAACTTGGAAACTAGATAAAACATCATCCATCAATCATAATAGAGGAAAAATAAACTTCAAACCAACTCCTTTCACTAAATTGCAAAAGTCTTCAAATTCACATAGTTAGAGAATAGATGTGTTCCTCCTTCAAATGGCACATATTTATACAAGTTTTTGGTAACTAATTAACTAAAAGTACTCAAATAAATTTATGAAAACCTTAGATAAGTCCTACAATTCGAATTCATTAACCATATCTCTAAAATTTGGGAAAAATACCTCAAAATCACAATTTGCCCGAATTTCATGCTCAAAACAAGGGATTTTTCTAAACAGTTGGTATGGTTTGACCAGCGTTGACTAGCCCTATTCTAGACGATTTGATGTGAATCAATAGGTGTTAATCCATCCTTGGTTCCCATAGTTTCCAAATATGCATTTGTTTCGAGCCCTAGTGTCCTGCAACCATTACTTCAAACGAGCCATTACATGCTTTTCTAGTTCTGCCATAATTTAATTTTAATGTTGAATTTTGAATAAAACACTAAAATAATCAAAAGACATAGTCTTATACCTTGATGTGCACAAAAGAGGAAAAATGAGGTGAATATGATGATAAAGTAGTGAGAAAATGTGGTAGATGATGAAATGTATAGTGTAAAAAGTAACAAAAATCGGAGGCCAACACTCCCCCTTGCTTTGCATCAAGCATGTCCTCATGCTTCATTGATCCTCTTTGATCTCCTTCTTTCCTGGATGATGATGTTGTTGCCTCTTCCTGGGCTGCCTATATAAGAGACTCTATCCCTTCCGCCTCTCTTTTCCCCTTCTTATAGATTTCTATCTTGACCTTTTGTCTCTCATACTTATACTGCCAATGTTTTTTTCCTTTAACCACCTATAGGCCTGCTTTGAAATAAAAACATTCCATTTCTCAAGATCCCTTGCCTTCTCTTTAAGTTTTTTGTTTTCTTCCACAATTGTGTTTTTTTTTGCTTTTGTAAATATCATTTTTTGTCTTTAGATGTCTTTCCATTATCTCTGCCACCTGAATCTTTGCTTTCAGTTCTTCCAATTGATTTGTTTCATCCTCTTTATTTGGCTTGGAAGTTTCTCCATAATTTTCTTCTGCGATGTTTTTTTATTTTCTTTCTTAATTTCTCATATGGAGAATAAGAGGATGAATCCTCTTTTTCACTTTCCTCGTACCATTTATGTTCTTCTATTTCTTTAGGATTTTCATTTGCCTGCTTTTCTAATTCCTTAAGAAGATCACGATGCTTTTTCTATGCTCCATCAATAGGAAACTCTTTGAAATTTTCCTGTTCAGTTATGTCTTGAATCTGAACATGAGGTTCCTATGATGTTTCAACCTCCTCTATCACTCTCTTCCTAGTCTTCCTAGGAAAGTATGGAAATGGTTTTTCTTTCTCAAGATTCCACTTCCATTTTCTTCTTTGATCTTGTCCTAGGGTAAGAGGTGTTGAAATGTTGCAACAAGAATATTCCAATTTTAATTTGTCCTTGAATTAAAATTGAGAATTAAAATTTGAATTTAGTCTCACTAGATGCTTGAAAAATAATTAATTAATTCATCTTGAGTTAATTAGTTGGAGAAATTCAAGCTAGAAGTCTTTCTGAAGTCATGCAACAGTTATCCCTTAAATTAAGGAGATTATCCCTTAATTAAGGAGATAATATTGAGTTATATTTGAGTTGTAATTAGTTAGCTCAGTTTACTGAGTTAAGTCTAGTTAAATTAGTTCCAAATTGTTTGAGGAACTAATTGTGAGTCTAGTCAGTGAATGCATGCATGCATCCAACTAGTGTACTCCAGATAACTGAAGATTCTCTCATCAGTAACTCATGCATATCTATTCTGAGAAAGAACTAGTTGAGATTAAAGATAGGGACAGTGTACTATCAGTTGCATGAGTTTTCCTATAAACAAAACTCATGCATGCAAAAGGAATTCATTCCTTGAGTATTGCACAATTTTACAGGGTTTGAGATCAGATCAGTGTTACACTTGGTAATAGTAGGATCACCCAGGAGAAACAACACAAGGAAATAGGAGCTTGGAGCTTGTAGGGCAGAGGAGAAGGCTTATGAGTACTCTATTTTGTCTGTGAGCATCTGTGAGGGATTGTATTGAGAGTTGGCTAGCTGTGAGAGCTAAGGCTTTGTGTAATCCTGATATATTTCCACTTGTATGATAATATAGATAGTGAAGTTTGTAGCTGAGGTTTTCCCCTGAGTATTCTTTTGTGTTTCATATGCATTGATCCTTCTTTTGGTTATATGTGTTCAACTTGATCTTACTCAAATATTTTAAGCTTCCGCAAAATTGATTGTATAAGTAGATTAAAGTATTTTGCTTTAGTTATATTTCATTATCAGGTTAATCTACAGTCAGAATTTCTACATGGTATTGGAGAAAAGGTTATGGGAGCTACGAATAGTATACTGAGAAGAGAATTTGAAGTTTGAAGTTCGGGGTTGTAGGTGAAAATTGAATTGATATCATACTTCAAGTTGGTCAATGGCATTCTATGGCTTGAGACCGAGTATGCCTTGGGAGGCAGCTCAAATTACATATCATGGAAAGATAGAATGGAAGCTGTATTATAAGACAATGGCTTGAAGGATTTCATTAATCAAGAAATCCCAAAGCCAGTTGTAGCTAATGCACAAGAATTGGTTGAGTGGAAGAAGTGTGTAGAGAAGGTGAGATGGATCATCCTGGAAGGAGTTCAAGACCATATTATCTCGAGTCTCCATGGGAAGGATACTCCATTTTCAACGTGGAAGACATTGAAAGACCTCTACCAGAACAGTAGCGACCAGAGGAAATTGGCGCTCAAGGATAAGCTTCATAAAATCAAGATGGAGAAGGGTGATACTATTTCCACATATCTGAACAAGCTCACCACTTGTAGAGATGAGCTTGGTAGTGTGGGAATAACTACTATTGATGATGATATGGTGAGCCTCGCTCTCCTTGGCCTTCCAAAGAGTTGGAATAGCTACCAGGACTCTATGAATGGAAGGGAGAAACTACTAGATTGGGAATGACTGTGGTCAAATCTGATGCAAAAGGAGATCAAGAGGAGCACACGAGATGGTTCTTTCATCAAAGAATGATGATGAAGAAAATCTGGCCTTAGCAAGTAAGGCAAGGAAAGGGAAGGGGAAGGCTTCCCATTCCAAATCGAATTCTTCTCATGGAGGGAAGAAGGGTGACAAGTCTAAAATGAGATGCTTAAATTGTCACGAGATGGGACATTATGCAACTAATTTCCCATCGAAGAAGTCCAAGAAGGGATCCACAAAAGGATCAGAAGGTGAGGCATTAGCCTCTCAGTTTGAAATGGTATTTACCCTCATCACATGCATGGTGTCATCAATGGTGGGTTATGTTTGGTATCTTGACAGTGGAGCCTCATTCCACATGACCGGTGATAAAAGTTTATTTAGTACCTTGGAGGAGAAAGACAACAAGATGCACATAGAGATGGATGACGATGAAAAGTACAGTGTTTCAGGAGTGGGCATGGTTGCTTTTCAGAGGGACCATGGAGCTCCTCTCACCTTGACATATGTGAACTATGTGCCTGGATTGAAGAAGAACTTCGTATCTATCGCGATGTTGGAGGACAAAGGCTACGATGTTGTCTTTAGTAAAGGAAAGGCGTTCCTAAGACACATAGCCACGGGTCAGACCAATAGGATCGAGATTTGAGAGAAGAATCTCTATAAATTAGAGGTATATGATTGTGCAGTATTGAGTTTGAAAGCATAATTGGTGCAAAGCCAAGACATTGGCAAGTTATGGCATAGGTGGTTGGGCCATTTGCATCATGGGGCCTTGAAGATAATGCAGCAGATATCTACAAGACTTCCCAAAGGCAAACTTGAGCAAGTTGATAGATGAAAAGGTTGTACCTTGGGAAAGTACGCCAAGTCTTCCTTTCATGATCGAGACATTCGAGCAGAAGCGATCTTAGAGTGAGTTCATACTGATTTGTGTGGACCATTCTCGACAACATCCATAATGAAGCAAAGGTATTATGTGATTTTCATTGATGATTATTCTCGTAAATGATAGATTTATTTCATGCATAAGAAGGACCAAACCTTCTCAAAGTTTTGTGAGTTCAAAGCTTTGGTTGAGAAAGAATTAGGGAAGAATATCAAGGCCTTGAGAGCCGTTAACGGTGGAGAATATGTCTCTCAAGAGTTTAAGGACTTCTGTGCAGCAGAAGGAATTAAATGAGAGTTGACAACACCTCATAACCCATAGCAGAATGGGGTGGCCAAGAGGAAGAAAAAAACTATTGTAGGGTCAGCACAGGTGAAGCTACATGTATAAGGCCTACCACTTCATTTGTGGGTTGAGGCATGCAACACAACGGTTCATTTGCAGAATAGAAGCCCGCATCACATACTTGGGATGAAGACACTAGAGGAAGCTTTCTCCGGTAAGAGATAAGATGTGGGTCACTTTAAGATCTTTGGCTCATTGGTATATTTCCATGTGAAAAAGGATGCATGGAAGAAGCTTGAGCCAACAATAGAGTTGGGGATACTTGTGGGGTACACTGATACACCCCACAGCTATCAGGTGTATTTTCCTAACAGTTGAAGGAGAGTGGTTCATAGAGATATCAAGTTTGATGAGCAGAAGGCCATGCGAGTTTCCCTTGAGAGGGAGCTCCAACTACAAGTTGTGGAGGAACTGTTGGTTCCTAAGGAGGAGGACCCTTAGACTGATGCGGAGCAGCTGCATGTAGAGGATCCAAGAGTGGAGACATCCACTCAAACAGAGTCTTCTAGAGATGGACGGAAGCACATAAGAGAAGTTGATAGATTGTTGTCGGATGCGAGAGAGAATGTGGGAGAACCATATTCTCAGTGCAGACAGAGGAGGTCACCTGAGAGGTACACTGGATACATGGCCCTTGTTGGGGAATGTGTTGAGATCGAGCCATCTTCCTTTGAGGAAGTAGTGCAACAACTAATTTGGGTTGATGCTATGGTGGAGGAGTATGACTCCATAGTTTGTAATATTTTTTGGGATGTGGTTCCAATACCGGAGAACAAGTCAGTTGTGAGTTCTCGTTGGCTTTACAAGGTAAAGCAAGCTGCTAATGGTAGTTTGGAGAAGCATAAGGCAAGATTTGTTTCCCATGGTTTCTCACAGGTCGAGGGGATTGACTATGATGAGACTTTTGCTCCTGTCGCAAGGTACTCATCTATCATATTGATGTTGGCACTATCAGCACAGATGGCTTGGAAGATCCATCAGATGGATGTGAAGACTGCATTCCTCAATGGCAAGATTGAGGAAGAGGTGTACATAGAGCTGCCAGAAGGTTTTGAGACCTTCGATCATGATTTGTATGTGTGCTGACTCAAGAGAGTTTTGTACAGGCTGAAGCAAGCACCTCGTGCTTGGTACACCAGGATATACAACTACTTCACCGGGTTGGGCTTCACAAACAGTGAAGCAGATGCGAACCTGTACAACATCATGGTGAAAGGTAAGCAGTTGATCATTGTAATTTAAGTTGATGATCTCATATTGACAGGTGATGATCAGTTGATCATGTCTTGCAAGGAGGACCTTGCAAGAGAATTTGAGATGAAAGACATGGGTCTCATGCATTACTTCCTTGGCATGGAAGTATGGCATAAGGATGGGCAGTTGTTTGTGTCTTAGGGCAAGTATGCCAACACGATACTCAGGAGATTCCACATGGAGAAGTGCACACCCATACAGACTCCTCTAGCAGGTAATTAGAGGAAGGAGGATGGTACTTCAAGAGAAGTAGTAGAGGCTACTATGTATAGGCAGCTTGTGGGTTCACTGATGTACTTAGTGAACACACGACCAAATTTGTGCAGTATGCGGTGAACCGACTAATTAAAGCGATGAGTCAGCCTACCAAGCTGTTTTGGAAGGTGGCAAAGCATGTATTGATGTACCTCAGAGGCACATATCAGTATGGATTATGGTACAAATAGACAGCGGGAGTAAAGCTACAAGGCTTCACTGATGCAGATTGGGCAGGGAGTCCATCAGATCGAAAGAGCACATCAAGAGGGATTTTCAACCTTGGGTCAGTTGTAGTTTCTTGGTACAACAGGAAACAAAGGTCGATTGCACTCAGCTCGATAGAGGCTGAATACATGGCTGCAAGTCAGGTAGCATGTGAGGCCATTTGGATATGGAAACTTCTAATTGGTTTGTTTGATCATAGGATGTATCCAACTATGATCTATTGTGATAATCCGAGTTGTATAAAACTCTCTGAGAATCCATTATTTCATGAAAGTTCTAAGCACATCGACATCTGGTATCATCATCTCAAAAACTGTATAGCGAAGAGGATCATGTTGCTGCAATATATTTCGACAGAGGAGCAAGATGCTGACATTTTGACAAAGGCATTGTCAAAGTGTAAATTCGAGTTCCATAGAGACAGGATCGGGGTGGCAGATAATCCCTTTCTTGTTGAGAGGGAGTGTTGAAATGTTGCAACAAGAATATTCCAATTTTAATTTTTCCTTGAATTAAAATTGAGAATTAAAATTCTAATTTAGTCTCACTAGTTGCTTGAAAAATGATTAATTAATTCAGTTTGAGTTAATTAGTTGGAGAAATTCAAGCTAGAAGTCTTTCTAAAGTCGTGCAATAGTTATCCCTTAAATTAAGGAGATTATCCCTTAATTAAGGAGACAAGATTGAGTTATATTTGAGTTGTAATTAGTTAGCTCAGTTTACTGAGTTAAGTCCAGTTAAATTAGTTCCAAACTATTTGAGGAACTAATTGTGAGTTCAGTCAATTAATGCACGATTGCATCCTAGTGTACTCCAGATAACTGAATATTCTCTCATCAGTAACTCATGCATGTCTATTCTGAGAAAGACTCAGTTGAGATTAAACACAGGGACAATGTACTATTAGTTGCATGAGTTTTCCTATAAACAAAACTCATGCGTGCAGAAGGAATTCATTCCTTGAGTATTGTGTAGTTTTACAGGGTGTGAGATCAGTGTTACACTTGGTAATAGTAGGATCACCCAGGAGAAACAATGCAAGAAAATAGGAGCTTGGAGGGTAGAGGATAAGGCTTATGAGCAATCTATTTTGTCTGTGAGCATCTGTGAGGGATTGTACTAAGAGCTAGCTAGCTGTGAGAGCCAAGGCTTTGTGTAATCCTGATATATTTCCACTTGTATGATAATACAAATAGTGGGGTTTTTAGCTGAGGCTTTCCCCTGAGTATTCTTATGTGTTTCATATGCATTGATCCTTCTTTTGGTTATATGTGTTCAGCTTGATCTTGCTCAAATATTTTAAGCTTCCGCAAAATTGATTGTAGAAGTAGATTAAAGTATTTTTCTTTAGTTATATTGCATTATCAGGTTAATCTATTATCATAATTTCTACAAGAGGAAGAATACATAATTTCACTAGAGAAGTTTGGTTGTTCATTAAATTTATAAGCTACATGTGATTTCTTTTCCTCCTGATTCTCCATGAAATTATTCCTTTCAAGAAAATTTTCCCATGTGTCTGCTTGTGTTTTCTTCAATTGATATTCAATAAGCATTTTAATCAGTCCATGATGGTAATAACTTGTTTCTTTCCTATCACTTTTTCCATTGACACCTTCAATAATCTTTAATAGGTTCATTGTAAAGAAATATGGAAGGTTAACCTTATTTTCTCCCTGGATATGCTGAAGGATTTTGATGTGGTAAATATGTACCAAACTATATCTTCCATCACATGTAAGGTATTTTTGAATAATGAGGATGAGTTCTCTCCATGGTTATTGAAACCATTCCCTTATGACTCCATTCTTCCAATTGAAGGTTCCTTTTTTGGATTTTTTAAAAAATAAACTATAATCTATTCCTTTAAAATGTTCTCCCATATGATATCTTTCTCCTATTTGCGGCATCCCTATAGCTTAGGCTATGTAATCTTCTATTATTGGGATAGTTACATCTCCTATGAATGTCTTTCCTTTCCGAAAATTTGTTACAAATGCTTCTGTAACTTTGCTATTATACCCATTGAATTTTCCCAAAAACTCAAGTAAATCGGCTTTATGAAGTTCTTTGATACTTTCCTGTGTCCACTTTTCTGGTTGAAACCCCATTAGTTCGATTCTTCATTCCATTTGAAATACTCTATTTTTTTATATATATTCCCCGGTTAACAATTTCCTCAATGAAATGATAACTTCATTTTCAAAGTAAACAAAAAAATTTACCCTCTTTTTCTCTTGAATTTCAATTTCTAGGTTTAAAAATGAAAATTTGTTTACCAGGAAAATTTTGAAATTCTTAGATTGAGAAAAGGCGGAAAGACATTTAAACAAATTACTGCAATAATTGGCTAGTGTTCCTCTATATTCTTCTTCAAAAAAAACTCTCAGGAATATCTTCAAAAAAATGTGTTCTGTACATACTAGATTTTTTGATGCTAAGGCTGATTTGGTGTTTCTTTCAGTAAAAAAAAAAAACCTTATGTGTATATTCTCATATGTGTTGAAAACAAAAATCGATTTGAAAAAGGGTTTTTGTAAAAAAATTGTCTCATTTTTACAACTGCTACTCTACTTCTTAATTTCCACGAGTGCCTCTATGTTGTTCAACTCCTTGTGCCAAATGTTTTACTTCACACACAGTTGTCAATTTGAAAATTGAATTCCTTACCTGTAGCTATGGGCTAAGGGATTTCCAAATCCATGAGTTTTCATCAAACATAAAATTTTGCATAAATCTCATATTTGCAGGCTTCAAATTGGATTTTCTATGAGATGTTTGGGATATCTCACCTAGAAAGAGCACGTTTTGAATCAATCTTATGGGCTGTATTCTTCCCTTGAATTTCGTAATTCTCTCTTAGCTTCGTTGTTCACTTCCTCAGCTTCTCTTTCATTGTTTTGACTTCTCTTATAGGTTCTCGGTTCACTTCATAGCTTGGAACTCACATTTGAAAATTACGCGAGGCAATTCTTGCAATATTGCCTGTAGTTGCCTTTGTCTTTTCCTTTTATACTAAACGATTATGACTCCCAAGTACTGCAGGCAGATGACCCATGCTCATACATTATTTTATACTTCATTGAGTTGTACAGGCTTCTTGTTGTACTTTAGTTTCATGATTTGGCATGTTTGATAATCACTTCTTGTTTTTGCAATAATTTACCAATTGAAATCTACAATAAGTGCTTTGATCAATCATCATACCAAGCTTGTATTTGATTTTTGAATTTTTGTATCACTTTTTAGGCTTTTATGATAGGGATAGGGCTATCCTCATTTTGTGACTTTTCTCGAAGTTTCCTTCATGAGAAAATGAGAATACTCTGATTATTATTATTATGCAATCATGAAATCCATTTACGATATTTCTCTTTGACTCTTGAGTACTCATTCTTCTTGTATACCATTTTCGTATGTGCTTTCAAAAGTTTGTTTTCTTGAAATGGCCACTTTTAGGGTCATTTCAAAATAGAGTATCTCTTTTCTTCTCCTTAATGCAGCGGATGCTTTGTTTAAAACAGGGAATTCTCACAAGATTTGACCTTGAAATACTACCCTTATTCAACTGATTTCACAAATAATGATAAGTACAAAATTTTTAAATAATATTTTCTTTCAATTTTGACTTACATCTTGCTTGATACTAACCCCATTTCATTTATTTTGTAGAGAACATTTTCTTCTTCCCCATATTGCCTTGTTTTTGCAAGAAAGGAAAGGAGGTTTTCTCTCTGTGTTTGGCTTAGTATGAAGGAGAATGGAAGCACGGAAAGGGTTTATAATGTGAAGGATGGTTTTAGGAAGGAATAGAAAGGATGCATCAAGATTAATTAGTCTTTAAATTACAAGTGTTATTTCAAAATCATAAGCATTAAAAAAAATTAACTTACTCTTGTAGTGGCTACAACCACTCTCCAAAATTTTCCTTAGCTTCGTTTTGGAGCCTCCCTACCAACTACACTAGCAGTATGTCTTTCACTATCAAGTACATAGGCTTCATCAGTTTTTCAATGGCTTGCCAGCCTGTGCATGTCATTTTTCTTCACTCCTTTCACAAACTGCCATTCTAGACTTAAGCTAGTTGCTGGCTGAGCAACTCCCTCAGAAAAATGTGCAATTATGGAGGGGAACCAACCTTCCCTCCAGAAATTTCACAAATCTACTAGACAGCCTGCTGGGCTAAGAAATTGCGTAATACAATCAGATAGGATTCCTTGAGAAAACTGCGCAATCTGGCCCAGGATTGCAGCTCAGCCCAAAAATTATGCAATTCTTTGTAGCAGTCACCTGCTGACCCCAGAAATTGTGCAATCACCCATCCCAACTCAGATAAAAAATTGCACAAATCCCTCTTTCAGTCTTGCAGTCTATTGCATGTGCCTTTAGGTTGACTAGTTCCCTTTGGGATGCAGCAAAATTGATTTACATGCATGGGATGATTTTCTCAAAATAGAAAAAAGAAACATGCAAAAAGAATCCATAGATTTTAGGGATCTATTTTTAGCAGCTGGAGGTTACATGCAAAGATTGTCTTAGAAACCTCTCGCCAACTGTTGCTTTTTTCTAGATTTGTGGCATGTGTGTCATAACCTCGATCTTATCAAAACTTATGAACCAGAGGCTGCAAAGCTCATTCCTCACATAAATCTTATAGCTCTAACATCCCACATCGCATCCAAGAGTCTTCAACACTTTCATCTTAGCTATTTAAGGGTGATTCTACTTCTCATGTCTTGCGCCGTGTTTCTGTTGCTTTTTGTGTTTCTCTTTGTGTAAGTTATGTCTGCTTGATTTCAATGAGTGCTTGCTGCAATCTTGATGTATGTTAGCTTATAGAAGCATCATTTAATTTTTTGTTTGCATCTCATTGCTGTTGCATGCATGATAATATTTTTGCACCAATGGTCACTGTTGCGACGACCCCCTCCACACACATGCATGATTTCCCATCCTCTGAATCCTGAACTTAATGTTTGAATACATGATCATTCACTCTTGTTTACAGTTAGTATCACCATGCATTGAGAATTCTCATGTTTTCAGTCACCCGTCGACGGGTCTGGGCTGCCTTGGCCCGGACCTTGCCTTGCCCAGCTAGCATTGTACATTTCTGTAAGTGAAGGCTCTACCTTCCCTCCAGAAATTGCACAAGTTTGGCCCAACACTGAACTCTAGGCTTGCATTGTGACATTCTGGGAGGTAGTGCCTAGCAGGCCCTAGAAACTGCGCAATGCAGTTTGCTGGTTGCTTGTCATTAGTAACTAAAATTGTGCATTACTTAGTTTCAATCCTTAGTAGGCCAAGCTGGACTGTGCATTGTGCAATTCCAATAGTCAGTCAGCCTCTTGACAACCCGGATTGTGCCTTGGTGCAATTTTGGTAGTCAATCTCCGAGCCTCCCGATGAAAATTGCGCAATCTTCACAATCAGTCACACAGGTATGTTGCATGTCAGTCCTTCAGTTTGTTTTGGTTTTCAACTAAAATATTACTTTCCATGAATGTTAGTATGTATCTAGGCATCACAGGCATTCATCTGCCTCTCAGTAGCACAGGTACAATGGCTTCCAGGAGAACAAAGTCAAGCCACTGTTGAAAGCGTAACTAGGGATGCCGCTGATCAAGTGTCTATGAACTTTCCTATCTATGAAGACATCAAGTTGTTCATGGACAAGGATATCAAGATGAAATGGTAGTGGCATCATAATGAGTAACACCATCATCATCAGCAGAAGGTAGCAGACCCGTGTGCGACAAATGCAAGAGGAAGGTTTTTGATAGTGCAGAGGCAGAGCAAAGTTGCAAGTTTAAGCAGATCCACTTGTGATGAAAGAAGTTTTGGATGCTAAGGCTACAAGTTGACGACGCGACAAGAGAATCACATGAAGATAGAGAAAGAAACATAGAAGGAGTTGCAGGTGCTGAAGTGGCAACTTAAGGAAGAACAAGAGCTGCACAGACGAGAGAAGGAATTGCAGCAGGAACAGGTACAACAGGAGGCACAACATGCATAGACTGATGAAACTGTACCCATACAGGTTATAAACCCAGCCCAGTAGCGGGCACATAGTAGGAATTGTGAGTAGTGTCGTCGATCACATGCAAGGGTTTTCAGGAGTATGGATGTCATTACGTGCACACATGCATCCCACCCATTGGCACACTCACCAAGGTGAAGACAAGAAGCAAGTCCGATTGGAGCTAAACATGTATTTGGACAAGTTGATGCGCATGGTCACCAACACACACTTGGAGATCAACACAAAAAATATACATTAGTATGTTGCTGGTCCAACTACACTCAAGGCAATGATGCACATGTTATTAGATGATTTGGATGGAGGAGCCATATTGGTGTACCCAGATGCAAAGGAGGCAAGAGTTCGCTTTCGGCAGGATGTCACCATTGAGTGCACTGACACCATCATAGATGACTAAGCTTAGCATTAGTTCACCACCATTGATCATCGCAAGGATGTCGATGAGTTGGTGTTCCCACAACTGTCCGAGTCTTAGTGATGTCTTGCATGGCTTTCTCAAGCCTATCTTGTCTCACATGGGTACATGTGCAGATTGTATTGTAACATCTTGTAAAAGTGAAAGATCAAGTGTCGATAGTTGAATGTAACAATCATGTAGTAGGTGAAGAGTCATGAGGGTAGGTGAAGAGGCACAAAGGGGAATGTCAAGGGTCACCCCACCCTTTAATATTTATAGAACCCCATAACTCATTATAGATGATTTTGGTCAGCCAAATTTCTGATAGGAGTATCTTAGAGAAAGCTTGGAGAGTATTGTAGTGAGCCTTGGCTTCTCCATATTGTAGAGCTAGTACATCTCTTTGGAGGAGCATGCAATAGTGACTGTAACATTCTGTTATCGGGACTAATGGTTGGGCATGGTTGTACTGTATGATTGGAACTTTCACTTCTTAATATAATAGAGCCAACACATTTCATGCATATGTTGTTATTGTATTTCAGTTAACTTGTTACTCTAATGATATGTGCATCTGTTTTCTTATGCATGTATGTCTAGACTCTTTCTATATATGTATGTATGAATCTTACTGAGATGTGTTGTTGGTTTAACCATCAGTTTGGATTGTTGGTTCACCTTCCTTCCAGCTTGTGATGCATCTTTACTTGTGTGTTCCCTTCCAAGCTGCATGTTTACACATGTTTGCAAGGGGCACACTCATTCCATATTTCGTGTGTTAGAACCATTCATGCACCTTCCTTGGCTTGCTATGCACGTCACACCCTTGCTACCACCAGGGACATCTCACTTTCCTCTGTGTGGAACCACAGTCAAGGTGATACCGTACGACCCACTACTGGGACTCCTACACCAAATAGTCGAACCTCTGGTTGGGACTTCTTACCGGGGAGATCCCCTGACATGTTGGTGGGTCCAGTACCATCAACATTTTGGCACTAGAAGGAGGGCCAGATGACAAGCTGAGTCCTCACAATTTGTTTTGAATCTTCGTACATCTATCATGGATACTATCAAACTTATCCCTCTGCGATGTTTTTCGCATGCCGAACCTCTTGACATCATGAGGGATTTTGTTGATCTCTTGTCCTAATTCACATATGATGCTGAAGGTGAAGCAGCCTAGCCTGAGTAATTATAATAATTCTATGCATTCCTTGCAAATGAGTTTTATGCAAAAGGGGCCAGTGTGTTGCTTGCATACACACTTCATGAATCCCCACTACGATGGTGCTGGATTTTTCCACCTGGAAGTGTGCACTCACTTGAGAAGTCTTGTGATCTCATTGATTCTACTTTCCATTATTTTGATCCATAACCTCTTGAGAAAAAATGGCTGAAACAACGGAAGGCCCTACACGAATCACCTATGGATTTTTTGGAGTGCTTCCGTGTATTGCAGTTTCAAGCTCTGAAATGTCAGATGAAATTCCAGTATCTCATGGACAGATTTGAATATTGTCTTACCAAATCTGTCAAACCCAAGAAGAATTTCAAGCTCAAACCCCACTTAACATACTTCGGTGATGGAGTTGTGAAATCACAGACGGACACGGTCACTGTCACAAGTGATTGTCAGACATCCCCTCATCAAACAACTCCACCAACACAAAGTGATGTAGGAGAACATGCACACACATTCGTTCAACTGTCACATCCTCCCAACATCACGTCTCTCCATTTTTGTGTAGAATTTTTTCGAATCCCATGGGTTGTCACATGCATGTCTTACCTCAACCTTCATCTTCATGTTCTGCTAATCCTTTGGATTGCATTGTCTTGTGTTCTTTTGTTATGGACTCTACACCTATTGTGAATGAGGATCAAGCTATCGATAGAGTTGGTGTTACACAACCAACCTGCATTGGCATTCATGAAAAGTATGAATGGGAGCATGAACATCAACCCATGGCGAAGGATGATTCCCTTCCATCTTCACCTCCTTCGTTTTTCCCTGACATCTATTTTGATTCTTCCATGCCTGATTTCACATGTGTATCTCCATCTATGGAGGCACTAATTGTTGATCATTCGCAGAACACACCTAATGTCAGTCCATCATTACACTACGGAGAGGAAAAATCATTCATTTAACATGCACTTGATTCTTCATCTGATTTTTCAGGAAACATAGAGGGTGAACATTCTTGCTTCTCATCTACCCCTCTGTGTGATTCATCAAATCACGAGGATGCCGACAAACATCCTGAATTTTCTGATCTTGGTTGCCATGATCTCGCTACTTCACCCATTCATGCTGTTGATTCAATCATTGTTAATCTATCTAAGACACTGGTCTCTAATGATCTACCTATCGACAAAGTCAAAATCCCCTAGACTGTCGAGGCACTTCAACCTGAGTTGATGGTTATGTCAGGCCCTCACTGTCATGAGATTGGTTTCACTTCCGATTATGAAATTGTTGAAATACCTAAGGCTCCTCATCACTCATATGTATGCATTGAAGATCAATCTCACACATAGATTTCGCTTCCTCCACTCGAATTACACGATCCCATCACTCTTGCATTGGAGGAATCTTACATGGAAAGCACACTTGCGCAACGTAAGTGGTCTACCTTTCTCACATTTTCTTGCATGTCACAGTAAAGAGAATGTTTATGCTTAACATACTATAACACAATACCATGCCAAGTCCACAGAGTAAATGTCACACACTTTCACTCACTTCTTTTTTGTGGACACACATAAGCCCGGAGTGTGTTTTTCTTCATTTTCATATCTTTCATGTTTGTTGGCTTGCATTGATGTGCTATTCGCAAACCATGCCTTCACCAACATGGGTTGACCAATGCATCGATGGCTACATTGGAAGTATCACTTTACATAAGAATACCCATGCATCGTTAGCTTAGGAGTAGGAGTAGTGTTTTCTTGCATGCATGTTTGATTCTTACCTTTTATGTTTTTCTGTTTGCTTGCTTGTTTTCTTAATCACTTTTCTTACGCATTTACTTCTACTTTTGCTTTGTTTTTCGTTGTTTTTTTGTTTATGTTTGTAGGTTAGTTTCACATGACACTGTCTGCGACTATTGAAGCAAGTTGGGTAAAGTACACGAGGACTTGTACAGTTATCAATACTTGGTTATCTATCGTCCTGCCCTTATATGAAGAATTTGTTGTCTTTAGTCCATGATACATCAATGGAAAATACGTTCTGATCAAAGTGAGCGTTGGTGAAAACACAACACTTGCGCGCTAACTTGTGTCACCTACTCTAGTTGGTTGTTTTGGGTTAATCCTTGTCAGCTTAGTCAAGTAGAGTAAGGTGATGGGGAAAACCTTAACAAGCATGTCATAAGTATATATAAACTAATTCTCTGAAGGAACAACCTATTATGCTCTCAATAAGTCAGGATCCCTCTTCCACCTCTAAAATGAATAAGTGCTATGCACAGTTATGAAAAATGAAAAATGAAAAAATGAAAATGAGAAAAATTTCGAAAAAATTAAAAATGAATAAGGAGAAAGAAGAGAAAGGATTCTTGCACAAAGAGGTGATGCAAGTAACTCCTCCAGGGTACTAATCAGGCTCATTGGCAGCGAAGTGATGCTTGTGTTCCTGTGTGACTCCACCAGGCTACTGTCTAGGCTTGTTGGTAGTAGAGCAACACCAGAGATGAAACTAAAACTATGATGACCATAAAGCTTGTGCACCAATATACCCCTCATCCCCAATCAAAACAATTGTGTTGGCTTGGCTTGGAATGTGTGCCAACCGACCAAGAGCTTTGGAGATGCTACATCTTACGAATAAGAAAGTTTGGAAACCAAGATGAACAAAGAACTAAACAATACTTCCAGAGGTGTTAGAATTTCTTTTCATGAACAAGGTCCATTCAGAGAACTGGAATTCTACTAGTGTGTTGCCAAGTGTTGTAGCGGCTACAACCACCCTCCAAAATTTTTCCTTAGCTTTGTTTTGGAGCCTCCCTAACAACTATACTAGCAACATGTATTGCACTATCAAGTACATAGGCTTCATTGGTTTTTCAATGGCTTTCCAACTTGTGCATGTCAGTTTGCTTCACTCCTTTCATAGGCGGCCATTGGGGACTTAAGCTAGTTGTTGGTTGAGAAGTTCCCTCATTAAATTGAAAAATTGTGGAGGGGAACCAACCTTCCCTCCAGAAATTTCACAAATTTGTTGGCTAGTCTCTTGGGCTCATAAATTGCACAATATAGTCAGACATGCTTCCTTGAGAAAACTATGCAATTTGGCCCAGCACTGCAGCTCAGCTAATTCAGGTGGATCTTCAGATACAATGGCATAGAAAAGCTCAAAATTCAAAGTGGAAAAAGAAAATATCTTGACATTAGATCAAAGTTCTCATCGCCTTGATTCCAATAGTGTGAACGACACTCCAATCCGAGTTCGGATGGTGAAGTGATGGAAAAAGGAAGATTGTTTTGTCCCTTTGGAAAAGGAGGCATTTTCTCTAAAAAATGGCTTTAAGCCTTTAAAAGGAAAATGGTAATCAGAGAAGTCAAGAGGCGGGCCTAAGGCAGGCGCAGTGGAACCCTCGATCAGTGATATCCAACTAAATCGCAATCAGAGGGAAGCAATGGCTGATATCGGTGATTTCAGGCAAGCGATCGGTGATATCAAGGTGGAGGAAGGTAGGCATGCGATATCAGAACTGGGAAGAGCTGACTTGCGATTGCGATATCGGCTATTAGAGTGTTCGGCTGATCGACGATCGATAGAACCAAAGACGAGAACCTCAGGCCATTGTATGAGTGAGATACTGATGCGATCGGTCAACACAGATATCGGTGATCAGTGATTAGTGGTCGGAAATCCCCCACTAACAGGACTATTGAACCAATGATATGCCGATTGTGATATGGGGGCCAGACCTGATCGGTCTATAAGCCCGATTTAATAAAATTTGAGATCCGAATTTAAGGCTTCAGTCGGATTTTTCAGTGTATTTTGTGTATTGTTTGTTTAAAGGAAAAATGCCTATTTTCGGGTTTTGGTTGTGCCCACTGATCCTTCAATTCAACGGCTGCTATTCTAAACAAACCAATCTATGATCTAAGCATACTTGCAACAAAGGAAGTGTTATAAAACCCGATGCATGTGGAAAAGTGCACGGGGAGAGGATTTTTGGCACACAGTTTGAAGTAGAGCTTGCAGGAAAGGGCAAGAGGTTATTTTGTCTGAATTAGGCAAACTTTATATGGTTTCATCCCCTCTCAATGCCACGGACGAAGTGGTGCTATCCGTTTCTCCATCTAAGTTCTCCATTTCTCATCCATTTTCCAGAATGGAGGTATAAGAATCATTTTTTGTAACTGATGATTGTATTCTATTCTTTTCATGCCATTTAGTGAATGAAGGCCTACCCATTGATCGAGCAAGGCCCGGATATGTAGTCCGAGTTGGACGAACTCCATTATCAATTCTTGTTGTCTACTTTTCGTGCCTTTATGTGTTCCTTCTTCTTTCTCTTGTGTGCACATTAAATTTCTCTGTTAAGCTCCAATTTCTACATGTCATTATTTTCATACATATATAAGCAAAAGATCCCTGGATCAAGTGGTATCAGAGTAGGTCTTTTTAAATGTGAATTGCATGTTTGTATGCTAACAAGAAACAGGCTCCAAAGAGGTGAAGGGGAACTAGATCCTTTTGATCTCGAAGCGCAACATGCACATCGAAGGAGAAACATGGCAGAAGATGAAGCTCATCTTGAGGAGGAGCGCAATTTCCGCAAGACCTTCTATTCAGTGGCAGAGAGTGTCGGTAAGTTGGTTTTAAGGCTGGAGAAAGCAGAAGAGAAAAATCCAGAAGAACAAGGTTTAGTGCATGGAAATGGTAGAGAATAACCTCGTCCTTCTCCTTCCATGAGTGAAAGTTATTCTTCCTCTCACCACCATAATCATAGAAATTCAAGGGATGCATATAAGAAACCTTTCTTTAAATTAGATGTCAAATTTGATCTTCCCCTATTTAATGGTGAAAGTAATGCAGAGAAGCTTAATAATTGGATTAGGTAGATTGAGGTCTACTGCATGATTCAACAGATCGTGTAGGATGAGGCAAAGATTCAGCTGGCCTTTCTACGGCTGAGCAACATCGCTCTCATTTGGTGAGAGAGAAAATTGCAGAGTAGTAAGAATGTGGGTAACCTCTTTTCCTCATGGCCTGATTTTATTTCTGCATTAAAGGAACACTTTTATACCTTGGGATACAAGAAAAAATATTTAATGAATTGACAGTATTTAAGGCAAGGCAAAGGTCAGGATGTTCAGAGTTTTACAGAGGAGTTTAGAAAGCAAGCACTGAATTTGGGTATTGCACTTGATACACCTAAAGTAGTAACTAAGTACATTGGATCGCTACATAGTTACATTAGGCATTCATTATTGTTGTTTGAACCAACTACTATTCACTCAGGAAGCATAAAGGCAATTCATATTGACAACAAGGGCAAAAATGAAAGAGATGATCATTCCAAAAAACCATCGTTCAAGCTTCCCAATGGAAAATCTAAAGCGAAATGGAAAGGAAAGGAGAAGAAAATGGTAGTAGCGAAAGAAGGAGAAAGGTCGTATTGCAATCACTGCAAAAAGGAAGGTCACAATGATGATCACTATTGGAAACAACACCCATAAAAGAGATCGAAGAAGTATGGAGGAAAAGGCAAGCAGAAGACAGTGGCGACTACACAGCAAGACCTTGGATCCGATTCGAGAGATGAAACATTGATCACAGAAGCAGGAACAAAAGGTACTCATACACCTCATGTTAATTCTGAATTGCATGAAGGCACTAGTTCTGTAAATGAGTCCCTTCCTAATGATCGAAAGAGAATTGAACTGTTTCATATCCGAGTTGTCATAAATCATACTAAAGTAGAAACTCTATTTGATACTGGATCCAAAGCTTACTTAATTGTAGAATCCTTAGTAAAGAAACTCGGCTTAGAAACAAAACCACATACGAAACCTTACTCGCTTGGATGGATACATGATAAAGCAAAACTGAATGTAACTAAGCAGTGTAAAGTAAAATTTGAGATCGCTTCTAAGCTAGTGGATGAAGTAGAACTTGATGTGATACCACCAGATATTTGTGGCATGGTGTTAGGGAGTCCGTATCTATATGATAGAAATTCAATCTTCTTCTGTCATGAAAACAAATTCCAAATCACAAAATATGGGGTAGAATGTATACTAAGGGCTAATCAAAATAAAATCAATGCCAACCTTGTAAGTGCAGGACAAATGAAAAGGCTGGTGAATTCTAGTAAGGGTTGCATGCTTATGGTTGTAAGGGGAAAAGATGCAGAAGTAGCTGATGCTTTCCAGGGTTGTGATCAGGAACATAAACAGGAATTATGTGAATTAATTTCTAATTATGATGAGTTGTTGCAGGAACCGAAGGGATTACCTCCGAAGAGGGAAATCCAACATGAAATCCATTTGCAACATGATGCTTCTTTACCAAATATTGGCATGTACAGGATGTCAAAAATTGAGATGGAGGAAATCAAGAAGAAAGTCCAGGAATTGTTGGACCAAGGGGTCATCAGGTCGAGCACTTTTCCGTGTGGTACACCAATTGTCTTAGTACCAAAGAAAGACGACAAATGGAGGATATGTGTGGATTACCATGCACTAAAAAAAATCACATTGAAAAATCGTTACCCTCTTCCATGCATAGATGATTTATTAGATCAGTTAAAGAATGATATTTATTTCACAAAATTGGATTTGCGTAGTGGTTATCACCAAGTCCGAATTGCAGAGCAAGACATGTGGAAAATGGCCTTCAAGACCAAACAGGGGCTATTCGAATGGATGGCGATGTCATTCGTACTTTGCAACGCTCCAACCACTTTCATGAGGGTCATGAATGATCTCTTTCAACGTTTCATTGATGAATTTGTTCTTGTATATTTAGATGATATACTTGTCTTTAGTAAAAGTTGGAATGAACATGTGTGTCATGTGAAGAAAGTGCTTGATGTATTGAAAAAAGAAAAACTCTATGTAAAGTTGTCAAAGTGTTAGTTCGGGAAAACCTCTTTGGGTTACCTAGGTCATATTGTTGGTCATGGTTAGTTAAAAATTGATCCGTCTAAAGTTGAAGCAATTGTAAATTGGCCTAAGCCTACTAGTGTAACCAAGGTCCGCAACTTTTTAGGTGTAGTCCAGTATTGGAGGAGATTTATTTCCAATTTATCTATTATTGCAGCACCTTTGCACACATTGACCAGTGTGAAATAGGTCTTCCAATGGGGCGGAAGACAGCAGAAGTCCTTCGAAACATTGAAGGAAAAGATCATCATAGCGCTAGTATTAGCCTTACCAGATCTCCAACAACCATTCGAGTCAAAATTGATGCCAGCAGTTATGCCATTGGAGTTGTATTGATATAGCAAAAGAAGCTGATTTGTTACCATTCTGAGAAGTTTTCTCAGGATGTGATAAAATATCCCACTTATGAAAAGGATCTTTATGCCTTGGTGCAGAGTGTGAAAAAGTGGAAACACTACCTGATCAACAAGAAGACCATCATCCATACAGATCATCAGCCCTTGCAGTACCTTTAGTCACAAACCAAGTTGCAGTAATCTCATCATTTCAGGTGGATGGGTTTTCTTCAACAGTTTCATCTGGTAATAGAGTATAAGAAGGGAACTAGCAACAAAGTGGCTGATATGCTATCTTGCCCTCCTATTTCTACTTCTGTTATTTTGCATAATGCTTCGTTGTCTTTTGATAGTTATGCTGAACAATATGCTAACGATGATGACTTTAAGGAGATGTATGCAAAACTAACCCATGGTTCACAAGTGGACAAATATCACTTGTAGGGGAAACTGTTGTATCACATTGGCAAATTGTGTATTCCCATAGGGAAAAGAGTACATGTAATTCGAGAGACCCACACCTCTCTTATGTTTGGACACTTTGGTGTCGAAAAGACTATATGTCATGTATAAAGATTTTGTTTTTGACCTCATATGAAGAACATTGTGACTCGCTATGTAAAGGGTTGTGTGATGTGTTCTGTCTCAAAGCCCTCTAATAGAAAACTCAGGCTCTACACACCACTCCCGATTCCCAGTCGTCCATGGGAAAGTGTGTCAATGGAATTTATAGGAGGTTTGCCTTTGTTTGGACCAGAGTATCTCGATGAGTTACCTGAAGACATCATCCTTGACAGAAGAATGAGGACTTCAGGTCAAGGAGATGTGGAATACCTTCAAGTTGGTTTCAAGGGGATGCACCCCAGCAAGGAAAAATGGTTGGAGAAGGAAAGGGTGAGGGAAAAATTCCCTCACTTGCTAATTGACTAATGACATCTTTTGGTGGTCCAAAAGCTCCTTAATGGGGAGGATTGATCCAGGTGGATCTTCAGATACAATGGTATGGAAAAGATCAAAATTTAAAGTGGTAGAAAATCAAATATCTTGACATCAGATCGAAGTGCTTATTGCCCTGATTCCAATGGTGTGAATGACACTCCAATCCGAGTCTAGATGATGAAGTTATGGCAGAAAGAAGATTACCTTGTCCCTTTGGAAAAGGAGGCATTTTCTCTAAAAAATGTGTTTAAGCCTTTAAAAGGAAAATCATAATCAGAGAAGTCAAGAGGTGGGCTTAAGGCAGGCGCAGCAGAACCCCCAATTAGCAATCTCTGACTAAATTGAAAATCGAAGGGAAGAAATGGCCGATATCGAAGATTTTAGGCAAGCGATTGGCAATATCAGGGTGGAGGAAGGCAATCATGTGATATCGGAATCGGGAAGAGCTGACTTGCAATTACGATATCGGTGATTAGAGTGATCGGCAGAACCAAAGACTAGAACCCCGGGCCATTGTATAAGCGAGATGCCGATGCGATCAACCGACCCTGATATTGGTGATCGGTGATCAGTGGTTGGCAATCCCCCACTAACAGGACTATTGAACCAACGACATGTTGATTGCGATATGGGGGTTGACCTGATGGGTCTATAAGCCTGATTTAATAAAATTTGAGATCCGGCTTTAAGGCTTTGGTCATATTTTTTAGTGTATTCAGTGTATTGTCTATTTAATGGAAAAAAGGCCTATTTTCAGGTTTTGGTTGTGCTTGCTGATCCTTCCATTCAACGGTTGCTATTTTAAAAAAAACAACCTCCGATCTAAGCACCCTTGCAACAAGGGAAGTGTTATAAAACCCGATGCATGTGGAAAAGTGCAGGGGGAGAGGATTTTTGGCATGCAGTTCGAGGCAGAGCTTGCAGGAAAGGACAAGAGGTCATTTTGTCTAAATTGGGAAAATTTTATATGGTTTTAACCCCTCTCGACACCACAGACGCAGTGGTGCTATTCATTTCTCCATCTGAGTTCTTAATTTCTCAGCCATTTTCTAGAATTGAGGTATAAGACTCCTTTTTATGTAACTGATGCTTGTATTCTCTTATTTTCATGCCATTTAATGAATGAAGGCCTCCCCACTAATCGAGCAGGGCCCAGAGATGTATTCCGAGTTGGACGAACTCCGTTATCAAGTCTTGTTGTATTCTTTTCATGTCTTTATGTGTTCCTTCTTCTTTCTCTTGTGTGCACATTAAATTTCTCTGTTAACCTGCAATTTCTACATGTGATTCTTTTCATACATCTATAAGCAAAAGATCCCTGGATCATGAGCCCAAAATTTGTACAATTCTAGGTAGAAATCACCTGCTAACCCCAAAAATTGTGCAATTCCTTTGAGACAGCCAACCCAACTCAGCTCAAAAATTTTGCAAATCCCTCTCTCAATCTTGCAGGCTGTTGCATGTGCCCTTAGGTTGACCAGTTCCCTCTGGGGCCCAGAAAAATTGATTTTCATGCATGGGATGCTTTTCCCAAAATATCAAAACGCAACATGAAAAAATCATCCCTAGATTATAGGGATATATTTTTAGCAGCTGGAGGTTACATGCAAACATCATTTTAGAAACCTCTCGCCAAGTGTCGCTTTTCCTAGATTTGTGGCATGTGCGTCATAACCTCGATATTATCAAAACTTATGAACCAGATGCTACATAGATCATTCCTCACATCAATCTTATAGCTCTGATATTCCACATCACTTCGAGGAGTCTTCGGCATTTTCAGCTTAGCTGTTTCAAGGTGAGTCTACTTCTCATGTCTTGTGTTGCATTTCTGTCACTTTTTGTGGTTCTCTTTGTGTAAGTGTTGTTTTCTTGATTTCAATGAGCACTTGCTTTCGTTTTGATGTATGTTAGATTGTAGAAGCACCATTTTAGTTTTCATTTGCATCTCACTGATGTTGCGTGCATGACATTATTTTTGCACCAATGGTCACCGTTGCGGTGACCCACTTCACACACATGCATGTTTTCCCATTCTCTGAATCCCGAACTTACTATTTTCATGCATGATCATTCACTCTTGCTTACTCTTATTATCACCATGAATTCAAACTTCTCATTTTTTCTCCTTGCCTGTCGATGGGTCTGGGCTGCCTTGGCCCAGCTAGCATTACGCATTTCTAGAAGTGAAGGCTCTGCCTTCCCTCTAGAAATTGTGCAAGTCTAGCCTAACATTGAGCTCCAGGTTTGCATTGCACAATTCTGGGAGGCAGTGCCTTGCTGGCCCCAGAAACTACACAATGCAGTTTGCTAGTTTCTTGTCACTACTAACTAAAATTGTACATTGCACAGTTTCAATCCTCAGCAGATCAGGCTGGACTGTGCGTTGCATAGTTCCAATAGTCAGTTAGCCTCCTGACAACTGAGACTATGCCTTACAAAGTTTTGGTAGTCAGTCTCTCAGCCTTCAGGTGAAAATTGTTCAATCTTCACAATCAATCACACAAGTATGTTGCATGTCAGTCCTTCAGTTTGTTTTGGTTCTCAACTGACAGATTGCTTTCCATGAGTGTTTCTATGTCTCCAAGCATCACAAGAATTTGTCTACCTCTCAACAACATAGGTACAATGGCTTCCAAGAGAGAAGATTCAAGGCACTGTTGAAAGGGCAACTAGGGATGTAGCCGATCAAGTGTCTATGAACTTGCCTATCTATGAAGACATCAAGTTGTTCATGGACAAGGATATCAAGATGAAATGGAAATGACATCACAATGAGAAGCACCATTAGCATCAGTAGAAGGTAGAAAACCCGCATGAAACAAATGCAATAGGAAGGTTGTTGATGCATAGAGGTGGAGAAAATTTGCGAGTTCAAGAAGATCCACTTGTGATGAAAGAAAATTTGGAGACTAAGGCTATAAGGTGACAATGTGAAAAGAGGATCACGTGAAGGTAGAGAGAGAAATAGAGAAGGAGTTGCAGGTGTTGAAGCAGCAACTCAAGGAAGAATAGAAGTTGTATAGATGAGAGAAGGAGTTGCAATAGGAATAGGTACAGTAGGAGGCACAACATGCACAGACTAATGAAACTATGCCCATACAAGTTATAGACCTAGTCCAACATCTGGCACAGAGTAGGTAGGGTGAGAAGTGTCGTCGATCACATGAAAGGGTGTTCAGGAGAATGGATTCCATTATGCGCACACATGTGATCCCATCCATTGGCACACTCACTAAGGCTAAGACAAGAAGCAAGTCTGGTTGGAGTTGAACATGTATTTTGACAAGCTGATGTGCATGGTCACCAGCACACACTTGGATATCAGCATAGACATTATACATTAGTATGTTGTTGGTATAATTGCACTCGAGACAATGATACACATGTTATCAGATGAATTGGATGGAGGAGCCATATCGGTGTACCCGCATGCAATGGAGGCAAGAGTTTGTTTTCAACAGGATGTCACCATTGAGTGCATGGACACCATCACAGATGACTAAGCTAGGCATTAGTTCTCCACCATCGATCATTGTGAGGATTTCAATGAGTTGGTGTTCCCACAACTATCCGAGTCTTAGTGATGTCTTGCATGGCTTTCTCAAGCCTATCTTGTCTCACATGGGTACATGTGCAGATTGTATTGTAACATCTTATAAAAGTAAAAGACCAAGTGTCGATAGTTGAATGTAACAATCATGTTGTAGGTGAAGATTCATGAGGGTAAGTGAAGAGTCACAAAGGGGAATGTCAAGGGTCACCCCACCCTTTTCTATTTATAGAACCTCATAAATCATTGTAGAGGCTTTTGGTCAGCCAAGCTTCCAATAGGAGTATCTTAGAGAAAGACTAGAGAGTATTGTAACTAGCCTTGGATTCTCCACAATGCAGAGATAGTACATCTCTTTGAAGGAGATGGCGGTAGTGACTGTAACGTTCCATTATCAGGACTAGTGGTTGGTCATGGTTGTACTATGTGATTGGAACTTTCACTTCTTTATATAATAGAGCCAAAATGTTTCATGCATATGTTGTTATTGTATTTCAGTTAACTTGTTACTCTAATGATATATGTATATGTTTGCTTATGCATGTGTTAGTGTCAGTCTTATTAGCCTGTCACCTGGATCAAATATGTTTTTATTATGTTTTTCCATGCTTTCAAAATCAATTTTTATTATACTAGGTTTACACAGTAAATTTGGTTGTTGTTTGGTTAGTCTAAAGGTGAATTCATTGTTTGGAAATTCACTCATGTTGGTCGCCTATCACACTTTATGAGGGTATCACAATAAAAATGGGTCAGTCATCATCATCATTCCATTTAGGTCTCAAGTCATCCATTAGGTTGCTAAGGTTTCCAAGGTCCATCATTTTCATGAATAAAACCAGCAGTGAGTAAAACATGACAAAGCAACTTCTGGAGAGTTGATCTTGATTTTTTTTACACACTCCTCATACTCTCATGTTATCAAAGGTTCCAGAAAAAGAAGATCCAACACTTAGGAAAGCAAAGGACATCTCAGGTTTGCAATGATAAAGCTAATTTTGTTTTCATAAAGTGAAAATAAGTTTCTAAAGGAGGTTGGGTCCCATTTCTTATTGAAAAAGTGAGGAAACTTTCCCTATATAAACTCAAAAGCCCCGTTAATCCTTAATTCACATCCTATTCATTCTTTATCATCAAACTATCTTGCCCAAAAAGCAAAAGAGTTGTTTTCTTAATAGAAATTAGCAAAAAATTATAGGCGTTGTGCATAGAAGCACTGCGCTACGCTTAGGAGACTGGTGTTGCACTTAGAAGAACTAGGTTGTGTGTAGGAACATTGCGTTGCACGCAGGACAGAGTGCCTTGCAATTCATCAAAAATCTCCCAAAATTCATTTTTTCACTTGCAAGCTTGATTTCACTGACTGCTAAGCTAAGGAACAAGTAAGTACACCATCATCCTCCATATTTTTCTTTCCCAATTTCATGTTATGTCAATGATTCATCAAGTTAGAATTTGTAGCAAAATTTGCATGGGAAATGTTAGGGTGAAAATGGCCATAATTTTCTTTTAATTTCCAAAACATGTAAAATGATATCCTACACCTGCATACACATTTAATGAGCCATTTTGACCATGTTACTCACCTCAAAACAAAGTTTAAACACTCAAAAAGCAAAACCCTAGCTCATTCCTAGAGGTTTTTGAGCAAGTCTCATCATAAACCCTGTTGTTCCCACCTGCAAGCAAATCATCTTTCCACTATTTCTCCACTCATTTTCATCATCTTTCAAATTCATCTCACCTTTCCCAAGACCCCTCCCATCATTTTGTCAAAAACTACCTAGATATCACTTCAATCCATTCACACCTCACATCTTATTTTCACTTCCTGCTACTAGGGCTTTGTGTCATCATGGAGGTAGAATCTTCACCAGAAAGAAAGAGAAAACATAGAGGAGAGAGGATACTTAGATATGAGCCATCAAACTGCAACACAATCAACTCCTATCCTTTCATCAAACAACGCTTTGAGGATGTCCACTGCTTGGAATTTTGCAAAAGGGTGAGTGAGGTGGGATTTCATGAGCAACTAACAAATTGGGTAGCAACACAACTGAAAGGAGAAACTATTGTCATTGCTGGTGTTGAGTCTAGTTTCTCAATGGCCTCCATCTAAATACTAACTAGGTTACCACACAATGGCGAATATTGGTTCAAAGGAATGAGCCTAGATATTGAAAACTACAAGCCTTTCTTGAAGACGCCATACAGAGATACACATACTCACCTCATTCTTTTCAAATATTTATTGGAGAAATATGCCCCTTGGATGAAAAATTTCATGAGGCTCTTCACTTGTGAAGGTATATTCTTGAGGTTGTATGCCTATCATATTCACCTCTTGATGCATTTCACCTCTCAAAATCCACTCAACATGTGTAATTATCTATTCAGGAGCATTTCCAAAATGTTTGAAAAAATAAAATTAAAGGAAAAAGAGCACTCCCCAAGCTTGTTTCATCATAGTCTCATCAAAACCATTGTCCTTCACCAGCTGGCAGAGAGAGGTATGGCTTGGGAAGTCTTTTTGGAAGTAGATATGAAATGGCATGAGAGGAATGCAACATCTCAGTGTCCTACTGCACCAAAACAACAAACAGAGGTGGGGTCATCTAGCAAAATAGTGGAGAAGACTCAGCTATCCAAACATGAGGTGAAGAAAGGGTAGAGGCCTATGTTTTCTTCTCATAGAGAGAAAGGGACCAAGCCTTCTTCATAAAAAAAGGCAGGAATCAATAGCAAAGGATAAAGACATAGTTGAACATGAGTTTGAACTAATTTATCCAAAGACTGAGGATTAGACCTAAAACATTAGATAGACTATCAGGGATAAGGATTACCAAATTAAGGAGTTGGAAATCAATTTGGAAAGGGAAAAGTATGTTATATCATTCCTTGAACATGAAAACAATCAACTCAAAGCAAAGGAGTTGATCCTAGAAAAGGAAAAAGCCAAGTTAATGCAGAAAGTTAGCAAATGCAAGGAGACAATTAAATCAAGTGAGCCTGAAGCATTAGAGGTGAGAGGAAAAAGGAAAAGACCAAGAACAAGAGGCCTCAAGAAAGCTTTGTAAGAGGAGTAAGAAAAAATTCTGTTGAACGAGGACCTTGACCTAGAAGATAGGAACACCCTAGAGGTTCATCAAGATAAGGAATATTGGCTCAATATGGTGAATTAACGTTTGTAGAAGCTCCTTGAGAAGGAAAATAGAGAAAATCGGTTGCTCAGACACATGGCGCACCACTACGAAGCTCAAACATGATCGCCAATGTCAAGGTAAAGCAACTTGAAAACAAGCTCAAGGAGGCCAAAAAACACCAAAAGGATGAGGGAAACTTGGAGATGCTTTCTGAGCATCCATGAAGCTATAAAAAACATATTTTTACACCTTCCCTCCAATTTCTAGCAAATTCTGAGCATTTTTAGTTTTTTGAGAATTTTTGGTCTAATTTCAGAAATTCAGCTGCTCCAGAAGCGTAGAGCCTTGGCAGTGCGCTTTTTCCTCAGGCCTCCATTTGAGGAAAGGTCTACATTTTTGGAAAGGTATTGCCATCCTCTAAAAACCCATTTGCCCAAATTTTGCAGAGGTGGCTTATTTTTGGAGAAAAATGCAAAAAAGTGGCAAAAAACTACCATTCTGGACCATTTTTAACAGGGGTTGCGCTTCTGGAGCGACCTTGGGAGAATGGATATTTGAAGGCCTTCCCATGCTCCAAAGTTATAAATTCAAATTGTTATGGAAACTAGATTTGGAGTGCTACTTGACCGTTCTCTCATATTGGGATTTGGACCCCTGGAAGGCACCTACAAATCAGCGCAACTTCGGCACTGGGCTTCTACACTTTTCTATGTTTCAAATTGTAAAATTACACTATGTAAATTTCTAGTTTCTAGTTTGAATTATTCAAAGTCAAGATTAGCTATGTAATGGCACTAGTTTTGAGGCTAGGTGATGTAGGCATGAATAAATGTATATCATAGGTTGTTTTTGACGTTTATTAGGCCTCATAAAAGAAGCAAACTCCTAAACAAACTCTTCATGAAGTGTTTGAGTTTCACCTTCTCACTCTCACCTGTTGGTTAAGAGAATCTTGGAGTCAGTTCCTCAACCAAAGAATTTGACTCCTGAAGGTGGGAAATTTGTCTAGGAGAGTCTATATGTATCATTTCTCCTCGAGAGAAGAGTGTTGAAATTGTTGTGAAGGAGGCTTGCATGTAATCATCTTTCAACTAATACAAAGACAGGTTGCAGCTATTTCCAGGGAACTCTAGGCCAGTGATTTCATGGTGCTTGTACTTCATTCTTTTTGTTTTTTCATGGTATAAACATATTTATCTACATTATATCTCTTATTTCTATGAATGCCTTGTGATAAAATACTCAGAATCCTTTTTTTTTCAAGCTCTATTATCTGCTTTTCATAGTTATATGTTTTTGTCTTCCTAAGCTAATGAAATCATGTTTATTTATGCTCATTAGTTTCTTCCACACTATATCCTCTATACTACACTGGAAAATACTCAAATTACACCATGGCTTCTTATATATATCTCCTTCTTATGTTTGCTCCTACATTCCCACAGCCTAGACCTACTTGTGGCTCCAAACCCTAAGTTCAACAAATCCTTAAAATACCATTTTTTCACAAACAAACAAACAAATACTTATATCTAGTCTAAAATCCATTTTCTTTAAAGTCATATCACTAATAAGAGACTTAGAGAGATCCCTCTCATGCTCAGTAGGGCTAGCTACTGAGCTGGAGTGGTTTGAGGTTACCCTTCTCAATTTCCTTTTCAGCTTAGGAGATTGTAAGGACTAACATTTTTGGCACCGTTATCGGGGAACGACTGTTAAATTATTCCTGGGAAATATATAAGAGCTTTCAAAGAACTGGTTTTGTACCTCTCAATTTCCAGTATTCAATGTTAGGCCGACTTCATAAATCTCATCAGTTTAGGGTGTATACATTTTGACATCCAATAGGCATACCAGGTCAAGCCCTAACCCAAATCCACCCTTTATTGGTGAAAATCTGGAAAGACTGCTATGAAACTTAGACTACCCATCACTAAAAGTGTAGTTCGTAAAATTAAAAGAACAACTTCTCTGCCTAAAAATTTGTTCACCTTTGAGCAAATTCCTTTTGAAGAGTAGATATATTTATCACTTACAAGGTCCAAGTCAGACTCCTGTATCTTTGATATAATGTTAGAACCTTTAAAGGTTGAAACTCTCTTTATCTCTTCAAAATATTTGTCTGCTAAGACTGATCATGAACTGTGGTTAAATTTTGATAAGCTTCAAAGCTTTGTTGACCAACTCCAGATCACTACCAAAAAATCTTTTGTTCAATATCAACTTGAATACCTAGCCACAACTTCATCCTCTATTTCACCTCCAAGCACATCTGCTACATCTCCTAAAGTTTCAGTTTTGTCATCTTTCCTACCTCTCCCATTCGTTCCATCCTTTCCTCCACAACCAATTTTAGTAGTTACATCATCCTCATCAACATCACCACCCTTACACAATCCATTGT
The DNA here is from genome assembly GCA_000404065.3 of Pinus taeda. Classification (NCBI taxonomy): domain Eukaryota; kingdom Viridiplantae; phylum Streptophyta; class Pinopsida; order Pinales; family Pinaceae; genus Pinus; species Pinus taeda. Next base: position 244,599 of record APFE030941150.1, read on the forward strand.
AGCACCTTCACTATCTCCAATAGTCATGGCAAGATTTGTGCCTCTTTTATTGAGTGCTCAACTTGGTTCTTTGCCTCAAAATTATGGTCAAAGACTCCCTTTGTTTGATAGAAGTGCAGAAATTAGAGCTCAACAACATGTTGACAAGTTAATAGATTTCATTGATTTAGAAGAAATTGATGAGGAGAATGTGAAAATGAGTATTATAGCTCCGAGTTTCTCAGGAGATGTTAAGAAATGGTTTCAAAGTATGTTTGCTAATTCTATTAACAGTTCTCAAAGATTGATTGAATTATTCTTAGCTTGTTGGCAAGAGAAGAAAAATCCATTACATATATTGGCTGAGTATAAATCAATGAAAAGGAACCCAAATGAAACAGTTCAAGAATTCACAACAAGATTTAATACAGTGTACAATTCTATACCTAATGATATGAAGCCTTCTCCTACTTTGGCTCTTCTTCATTATCCTAATGCTTTCGATCCAAAGATGGCCTACCAACTCAAGAAAGAGACCCCACTACTCTTGAAAAGATGTAGTGAAATGCAATCACTGTTGAAGCCAATTTGCTCATTAAGAAGTCAAAATCAAAGCCAAAGAGGGAGGATAAGAAAGTTATCTTCAAAGAAGAGCTTGCATCATCTTCTGATGCAAAGCTTGACAATCTGATAAAAACTATGGATAGGATGATGGATAGAATATCCATAACTAATCGACAAACTAAACCTTTAGTGAGGAATCCTAACTTTCACGGACATAAACAAAAATAGATCAGAAATCAACAGAAAGAGCAGCGAAACCAAGATCCTCAAGGTCAAGTAAGAGCTCCATTCCAGTAAAATTACACTGAAGGTCAGGAAGAAGGTGAAGAAGAAATTGTAGAAGAAAATCACTTCTTTCAAAAAGATGCACTGCCTACTTTCCTAATAGAGGAATATCAGTTTTTTGAAGACTCTCTCATACCAAGTGATCAACAGTTTTTGTTCGCAAGTGAAGATCTATGGGTTGTTCAAACTGAAGATTACCAAAGAGGATATTAGAATGCCCTTAGTCATCTCCAAAAGCAGTACAATTTGAGGAATAGAAATGTACCTGTAACTCTAACTCAGAAAAGACAAAATCTACAAAAGGACACACCAAGAAAATAAACCACTCCTGCAGGCCAAAATCAGGACAAATACATTGCCATATTGAATCGGGATAGAACAAATGAAGCCTCCACTAGCAATGTGAGGAAAGATAAAGAACTACAAACTGAAAGTCAAAGGAAGGAATTGTTGGCTCACTAAGATGTCTTTTTACACGAAATCTTAATCCTTACATTAGTTGTCAACCCGAGGTAAGTCTTTCTATTTCATATAGGTTATCTAATGATGAATCATTGCAATCATTAAAGTCCAATTATTCAATCAAATTCACACAACTCTGCAAAGAAACTATCTATGAAAGGAATGCTTGCAACACCCTGTGTAATTCCATACAACTTGTTCCGAAACCAATTGGAACTTGAATCCAAATGATAATTACATGGAGGATTACTCAAATAGGCTTAAGACTAATCACACTTAATCAAGTAAAGCAACTATGATTATTGAACAACACCACTCAACTAAAATCAATCTGTATTACTAAATAGCAATAACAACCAACAATTGAACAACAATCTGTAAGTGAACAACAAAAGCTATAAAAGATTCCTAAATGATAAACATTCTATATTGCAATTTGTGGAAGTTACTCAGTCATGTTTCTCAAGATTTATGATAACATTCATTCAATCGAACAACAATCAACCATTCATTCACTCATTCTAATCAAAGTGCTTTTATCTCGCAATTTCAGTATAAAGCTAAGTGAACAACAGTGAAGGTCAATATCATCAATATTCAAGATAAGCAAGCGAACTAAACATTAAATCAAATACAAGGATTGAATGTAAAATATAACACAAAAGAGCAGTGGAACTTCCTGTGACTGGGCCCAGAGTTGCCAAAAGCCTCTGTTTAATAAAAAATCAGAGTACGAAGATGTATCAAGTGCAACCTTCTTTCATTAACTCCAAAGTAATAGCTGACAGAGTCACTAAATTAACAACGCTTTTATTCGAAAGAGAATAATTACATATCAAAAGTCTAAACTGTCATCTAGTTGCCTTTCGGCATTATATAACATGAAAGGGAAACTTGGATAACAGAAAATCCTTGGGATCATGATATCTTGAGGATTTCGCAATATAAAATCTAATCATATGATAAAATAGGAGTACTCGAGCTAATCTTCTGCTTCCTTGTCTGCCCCAGACACCGTGACTTTTCCCTTTATGGCCTCATGTTGTATTGCCAACTGAACAACTCTTGCCCAATCACATCTTTGCATAGAAAGATAGAAAATAATTAGTTTTTCATACTAAATTTGCCTATTCTATCACTAACTAGTTTCTTCCAACTTTGACTGATATTTTCCTCATTTTATTCTATAAACAAAGATAATAATATAAGGATGATCAATAAATGAAGTATTAAGTGAAGAGAAATCATACCCTTTTCTCATCCCAACATACTCCCTAGCTTACCTCGTTACATGTCCTCGTGTAAGAGTATAGTTCAGATGAAACTGGGTGAGTGAATAAGTAGGGTATACTTCTTCCCTGTAATTCCTGAAACCATTGTTTTTCTTGAGGACAGAAAGCCTAGGTTACCTCATGATATTTTAAGTTATAATCAATACGGTATTGATCAGGAGGGTACCATATGATTGGGGTTCTATAGCGGCATCCTATCCAGTCTGGTCCCAATGTTAAAATCATATTTCTATATTTGGAAAAACAGGATGAGGGAACTTGGACGTTATGGTATCTGAATGGCTCCCGACCCCTCACAGTGTTACTAGAAACTTCCCATCTTTACTTGGATGTAGCTAAGGCTTCTTCTTTAATATCTTGGAAGTATTCCTTTCCAACCTGAATGATATCAGTATGGATTGGCCCCAATTTTCCTACGACACCATTTTTCTGCATAAACTACTTATGCCAGACAAATAGGAGTAAGGGTTGTGTAGGTTCTCCTCTGACCCATAGGTCAATGCCATATTCACGCCTTTTCAATGTGTTGTAAGCCTTGGCCCATTTTAGCTTATTAGCAATAAAGGAAAGGAATGCATAGAATTGAATGTCACCTATGAAAGGGACAGGGTGGCTATTCTTGTCATCTTCTAGAACAAAATTATGCATATAGAGCTCACAAAGGAGGCGCTGAATCTTCTCATTTTGTTCTCTAAAACACTTAATGAAATCAGCAGTGGTTTTAATTTCTACTGATTTACTCATCTTAATGAACTTAACTTTTAACAGGAGATATCTCTCCATGAGAAATAAAGCATAATTAGTAGCGAGATCTCGATAAGGCAGTGTGTCTAAATAGAGAGAACACATAGTCTCCATTTGTTCTCTGGATTTCTACAATTGACCCTTTAAATTTTCAACCTTCTTTTGCTCAACCTTGTACTAAGAAAAAGTCTCATCCTCTGTCCTGGTAAGTGCCTCGAATTTCTTCTTTAGCCCTTGGTGTTCATGAAAAGGGATCACCTTCTCTTTATGTTGAGCTAGCTCTTGATGAACTGTTAAAAGTTCATTTTCTAATTTTCTAATAACAACTTCTCTAACCAAGGGGTTGTAAAGAGGTGTTTCATATGTTTGGACTTCTGCATCTTGGGCCTCCTCAGGGCCAGTTTTGATAGCTTCTTCAATTACTTGAACATTTTCTTCAATTTCGGTCTAGACAGTAGTGTCCACAGTGGGGTAGGCCGTTTGAGTCCCTTGTGAAAAGATACAGGGCTCTGTTTGTATGGCAGTGTCTTTTCTAATAGCAATCTCATTCTGGGTTTCTCTTGGGCAACCCTTAAGAAACTTTGTCTGAGTCTTTGCATCCCTTGTAGAACATTGTTCTGTTTGTGTCCCTACATTCTCCATTTCTTCTTTCAATTTCCTCGTCCTGGTTGCTTCTTTTAACCAGTACTTCAACTGCTTGATTACCTACTTCTATTTTTTGTATTTTCTTAGGACCTTCTTAAGTTTAACTTTGAAGGTCTCTTCTACTCTAGGGCTCCCATGTGGGGTTGCATTACCTTCTGCCATTTGCATCGGCTACATTATGTTATTATCAAGAATGTTTCCAATTGGAGCTATGTTTGCTGGTGGGATTTATCCTTCCAACTCATAATTGTTATGCATTTCATGTTCAAGAGATCCCAATGCAATGGTATCTCCTGAATAGTCATCATTCCCATGGTCTTCTTCTTGGTAGGCCTCATCCATGGGGGACTTTGAAAAGGGAATATCACTCAGTTGATTGGCATCCTCAAAGTTTTCGCCTTCAAGGTTTCTTTCTGTTGGGGTTTCTTCGTGCTCCTTGGTTTCAAGGGGAGTTTCCACATCAGGAATTAACTCTCTCTTCTTCTCCATGGGACCAGTGCATGGCTGGGCTTGTTCATGACTAAATTTGTCAGCAGAGACTAACCAATCAAGGGTACAGTTCTGTCTTTCAGTGTTTCCTGGCTGCTCCGTGCCCTTAATAAAAATTTCCATGCTTTCCAAAACCCTTGCCACTTCCTCCTCATAGTATTGCAATGGAGGGCCTTGAGGACTGAGAGGAGGTGTGCGGGATGGTCCAACTTCTTCTGCTTGGAATGGAATGCACCACTAGGCTTTTACTCTCACCGAGCATTTACACTTAGCTGATTCTAGGGGTGTAATGTGGTTCTTTCGTTTTAATATTTTATTTGGGCCCAGGGTTCTTGGCCCTTGTTGCTATGTTTCGTCATTTTCTAGGGGTGGAGCCAAGGTATGATTTATGATACTATCCCATGTTAATTGTTGCTGTGCCAATCTGTTTTTGATGATTAATTAATTAACCCATGATGGATGACTACACTATGTGGGTCCTTGGCTGTCCTGACCCGTCAGGCAACATCATGTAACAGGGAATTTAAATAAAATGGTAAATTAACTGAAATTCTTTTCTTTAAAATGGCTAGGAGTTTCAGTTTTCGAGGCTTTACCACGTCATGCCAACCATTGCAAATGATATATCTTTGGATGATGACCGCCAACTCTTGCCATGGTTGCTGCAACACCGAAGGATGAATTCCTTTCCCCATTTGTACCAGCCACTCACCTGGGTCCTAGAATGCTTCAATTGCTAAAAGGACGCGTTTTTCTACCCTTTTCGCCCCTTCCACTAGTAGTTGAGTAACTTCAGCCAGGACTTCTTCTGAAACTATCATGCTTATGCCTTTTACCACTATACTACCATTCTGCAGATTTTGCAGAAACTCCATCATTAGCTCTTCATGGAATCCCTACAATATATTCAAGTACTGTAACCAGCTAGCACATTCAAGGATTTTTTGGGCTTGATCTGACACCATCAGTACTGGGGGCTCACTCTGAATTTCTCTTCCACCCATAGTTGCTGCAATTGGGTCTGGTTCTTCTGAAGACAACTGTGTTTTACCTCTGTAATTCAACAAAGCAATGATGTATATCACAAAAATTATAAAGGAAATGGCTCTACCTAGATAAGAATTAATGTTTTTAGTTAAGTCGTCCATCCTGTCAGCCATACTTAACGTAATATTGTATGTTCACATGCCCGCCATAATGGTTGCCATTCTTCGACCAATCAGAATTTTCTGCCAATTATTACATATCCCTGCACATCATGCAAATGTACTCCGGAGGTAATTCAAATGATTATCACACATTTATTAATAGGAATACACGCTATCCATACACAAGCCATCCCCCCTCTGATGAGAGAAGGGCATCCCCGTCCTTTCATCATGTGGAAAACAGGTAAATAACCAATCCGAAATAAATGTCGGCAACCAATCTAAAAAAAACATAGCACGCAAATCAAGAAAGTGTGTAGGAAACATGCGTCATCAGACGTGAATTGGCCAAAAATAACAATAGCAATATCAAGTCATTATGTCAAATATTTTACCGTAAGTGGAATTAATCATATCGGCCTATTTGGTGGTGTATATTTAATGGCTATCATTTAATACACGGACAGATGGAGGATGATAAAAATCACCATGCTATGCAACTTGTAAAAATGCTACCAAATAGAATTTTTTGTTTAGACATAGGGTCATTGGTGATAATAGGTAGATGTCATATGGTAATATAAGATAATACTTCAATACCATAGTAGAGCCACTGCTGCCAGATAGCATTCATAGCCTTAGCAGGGTTGCTTTTTAACCCTCCCAAATGAGCTAGAGTCCTTTTTACGTTTTGATTTTTATCACAAAGAGACCACTATGCTGGCTTGGTGACCAGATAACCATAGTGCCACTCACCAGGGTGAAACAAAGATGATCAGGTTGGCTCATGATGAGACCCCCTGTTCTTCTAACAATTTATTTATCAAGAAGATCATTACCTTGGTGTGGTAGCCAAATTGGAATGTCACTTGTTACATCCTTATGATCATGGTAGGCTGGCTCATGATGAGATCCCCTATCCTCTTTGGACAATGTTATAAGAATTTTGCTATTTTTGTTTTATCTTTACAATTTTTCTTGTAAAAAGGGAGGCCCATTTGCTCCTTAAGAGTCAGGGATGCTGGAAGAAGTAAGAAGATGCCAATGGGAGTATTATAATCTTATCCCTTAACATTATGTCGATGAGTTTTATCCATTTGGAAGTATAAATATAAGCCAACATGGAAATAAAGGTAATGAATCATTTGCTGATGTGTCCAAAAAGAAAAGATGTTCAGACAACCCTTATAAAGATATGCCATATTATCTTGATGAATAAAGATAACCAACAAAAGGTTTTTAGAAGTTATAGTGACATTTTTATTACCATACATATTTACAAAAGCCACGAATGCACATGGAACTTATTTGCAAAAAAGAAGAAGACCATCGTATAATGATTAAGGAAAAAAAATGAGAAAAAATCAACATTTAGTTTGCAACAAGGTGTGGTTCACTCTGCAAAATAATTAAAAAAAAAAAATCAAAGAAAATGAAAATAAAAAAGGGGAAATGCGTTGTTCAATTAATTAAACGACAATCGTTCAATAGTGTGAACAACAAAAACAAATAAGAAGAATCAGTTTTGTTCAATCAAGTGAACGGAAATTGTTTTTGAACATCAAAAACTAATGAACATAAAACGTGTCGTTCAATCCATTGAACGACAACAATGGGAATACAAAGAAAACTGTGTTGTTCAATCAATTGAATGGTAGCCATCCAATTGTTTGAACAACGAAAGAAAAATAAGAAAAATAGTGTTGTTCAATCAAGTGAACATCAAATGTCTGCTAGCTTGAATAACAACAAAAAAATGTGTTGTTCAATCAATTGAATGGAAAATGTCCAATTGTTTGAACAACAAAAACAAACAAAAATGTGTTGTTCAATCAATTGAACAGCAAGCATTCGCTTGTTTGAACAACAAAAACACAAAAAAAGAAAGAAATAAAAACGTATTTACGTGGTAATGCCTTCAAAGGTATGTACATTATTTACAATTTTTCAAGAAATTTCAATTTTTTAAATAAAAATATATTGGGTTATCATTCCCTGCAGCTAAAATTTGCATGGAGGGGTCCTCGCGTACCTTCTTGTAGAAAAATTCTTTAGTAAGCGGTTGATTATAGAGGCACATTTGATGCCCGTTTACCTTAAAGGAATGGTTAGATCCATCTATGGTAGTCAGGGTAAGAGTACCATTGTTATGCACTTCTTGAATCTCATAAGGGTCGAGCCATCTTGTTTGCAACTTGCGTGGGAAGTCTTGGAACCTAGAATTGTACAAAAGTGCCCAATCCCCTTTTTGAAACATTTTCTTCTTGATAAGGTTGTCATACCATTTTTCCCTTTGCTGCTGTATTATTGTAGTTCATTGTAAAGTGAGCAGTCGAGCTTCATTTGGTTCGTTAATCTGCTGAAGACGCTTGGTTTGAGCTTCTGTTAAGTCTATACCTACTTCCTGGGTCGTCCCTAGAGTCTTTATTTTGAATTCGATTAGAAAAATTGGTTCTTTACTGAACACAAGCTGGTAAGGAGAATATCCAGTAGTATTCCTCCAAGTTGTATGGTAGGCCCACAAGGCCGCTGGTAGTCTAGCAATCCAATCTTGTTAATGCATTGAGAATGTTTTAGTCAAAATTGCTTCTATGACCTTGTTGGTGCTTTCTACCTACCCATTCGCTTGTGGGTGATACGAAGAAGTGATCATGTGCGTAATATGATGGTTTCTGAGGGTGGCATTAATATTGTTACTTGTGAATTGCTTTCCCCCATCTATGACCACTTCTCACAGTAATCCATACCGCACAAATAGCCCAAAAAGGAAGTTAATTACTACTTCCTCTATGGCTCTTGGTAAATCTACTGTTTCCACCCATTTTGTCACATAATCCATGGCTACCAGTATGTAGGTCTTATGATTGGAAATCAGATGAAATGGACCTACGAAGTCTAATGCCCAATGCTCGAAGGGTTCTATGATAAATTATGCCGCACAGGCATTTCATTAGATTGACCAAGCCGACCCATCCTTTGGAAACTGCCACAAGCCTGGGCATATTTTTTAGCGTCCTTAAAAATAGTGGGCCAGTAATAGCCCATTTGTAATACCTTATGTCCTGTCCTTTGGTCTACAAAATGTTAGCCACAGGGCTCGTCATGGCAAGCCTTTAGGATTTCATGGATCTCATCTTTGTAGATACATTTGTGTATACACATGTTGGCCCCTGTATGAAAATGATATCAACCTATCCAAGAGAACCAGGCACTACACTAAACAATCAATTTTCTTTCCCTTACTGTTAAATGTTTAGGTAGCTTTCCTACTACCAGATAATTCTCCACATCTGCATACCATGGCGTCTTAACTGCCACAACAAACAGGTTCTCATTCGGGAATTGGTCATCTACTGCTAGTGGATCATTAACCTTTGGAATTCGAGATAGTAAATCAACAACGAAATTCTCCTTTCTTGGATGATCCTTAATGGTAATGTCGAACTCCTGCAAAAGCAATAACCATTGGGTTACTTGACCATTTGTGATAGGTTTATTAGCTAGATATCTAATGGCAAAGTGATCTTGTACACAAAGACTTGGTAGCCAGTTATATAGTGTCTATATTTATTTATTTCATAAATAACTGCTAAGAATTATTTTTCTATCACTGTGTAATTGAGTTTTGCAGGGATGAGATTTCTTCTAATGTAATATATAGCATAAGGTTTCTTTTCCTCCTCTTGGTTGAGGACAACGCCTATGGCTACATCCGATGCGTCCGTGGAAATATGGAAAGGCAGGTCCCAATTTGGTCCACGTAATGTTGTTGCTATTGAGACTAGTTTCTTTAATCTTGCAAAAGCTATGTTACACTTGTCAAAACAACTGAAATCAATGTTTCTAGTTAGAGGTATAAGGGTGTCGTAATCTGTGAAATTTTTTTGATAATTCTGAGATAATAACCTACATATCCTAGTAAACTATGTACCTCTGTTTGGGTGCAGGGAGTAGGCAATAAAAGAATTACTTGTATTTTTGCGGGATCTGAGATGTAATGCCCCAATATCACACCCTCGGTCATCATCATGTGACACTTGACATTGCTTAAACATAATCTGGTAGCGATGCATCATTCCAAGACTTTTTCTAGCATTCAAAGTGCTTGATCAAAATCATCCCCATATGGAATAAAATCATCCATATATACCTCTAGTCCTTCATTTATTATATCAGCAAAGATGCTTAGTATAGCTCTTTGAAATGTGTTCGGGGTGTTGCACAAACCAAATGGTAATACTCTGTATGCGAATGTGCCCTAGGGACAGGTGAATGTCATTTTGTCCTAGTCTTCAGGGGTAATCTGAATTTGATTGTACCCACTGAAGCCGTCTGAAAGGAGAAGAACTAATTCCTTGCCAACGTATTGAGGACCTGATCAATGAATGGGAGGGGAAAGTGGTCTTTCTTTGTTTCCTTATTTAACTCTTGATATTCTACACAAATACGCCATTTCCCATTTTTCTTGGGGACGACCACCAAAGGGGAAACCCATTTACTGTCTGAGATAGGATAAATAAAGTTTACATCCAGTAGCTTCTGTAATTCCTCTTTCACGATATCTTTTAGGTGAGGGTTCAACCTCTATTGAGGTTGTCGGATGGGCCATGCATCCTTCTCTGTATAAATGTGGTTTGTACATAACTGCGGATTTATCCCTTTCATATTAGGATAATCCCAGGCAAAATCCCCTTTATTTTTTTGCAATACCTGGATAAGCTCTTTTTTTTGTTCTCTTTCCAGATTAGCATTGATATTTAGAAATTTTTCTGGTTCAATCTCAACTGGTTTATTGTTTTGAACAACAGTTGTCTGAATATGCTGGTCGTTTGTGTCCTTCAGGGAATCTTCCATGGCTTTGTTATCAAGAATTGCTTTCAGCATCTAACACTCCACATTGGTTGGTAAATTATAAAATTGTTGATAACTTCATCTTCAGTTTGATTTTTAAATTCTAGTGCTTCCATTACTGTAAGTGGTGAATGGATGCTCTCTTCTAGGTACGTTGGTGGTTGCTTACATATTTTTACAATGGGAAAACTCGGCCTGACAGGAGGGTATAATACTAGATTTTTTACAGTATCTCCCTTTGTGATAGTCATGCTGCCTTCTCAGAAGCCAATATATGCGTCATTTGTTGCTAGCCAAGGTTGTCCCAAAATCAAAGGATGCCCATCCAACCTACTCCATAGGTTTATAACCAGGAAGTCTACTGGATATTCCCATGAGTCAACAGAAACTGTAATATCTTGTAAAGTCCCCTATGGTCTTACCACCGAACAATCGACAAGTTCTAATAATGTAGTAGTTGGTTCTAAGGTTGTAATACTAAGTGCTTGACAAGTTTCTATTGTTAGTATGTTAATGGCATCTCCTAGATCAACTAGGGTGTTTGGAAAAGAGCGGCCATATATCTGAACTATTACTATGGGATTTCCAGGGTCTTCATATTTTATAGGAGTTTCCTCTACCAAGAGTAAATCGAATAAGGTTCCCATGACATGAATAGTGGGTGAGGTTTTTGCCTTCCTCACAACCCTTTTTACACATAATTCTTTGATGGTCTTGGCATAAATGGGAATGTCTTGAATAGTTCGGAGGAGGGGAATCTTAATACACAAATTTTTTAGTTCCCCTATAAGATCAAAATCAGGATAAGTGGTTGGTTTAGGTATCACTAGCCTTTCGGGGAACAGAGGAGAAGTGACCATAAGTTTTTCAAGGTCATCATGTTGATCTGTTTCTTCCCCTTGCCTTGATTCAATATTATTTACAAGTGGTGGAACATGTATAGATGATGGAATATGTATATGTGGAGTTACAATTTCAATTGAAGGTTGGTCCCTATTTTCCTCAAGGGTTATGACTCGACCTGACCTCAATCTGAGATCATTACATTCTTTCTACTCAATCTCATATTCTGGGTTTTCAATAACCTGTACCAATTGGACTGGCCTATTATTAGGATTCGATTTTGGCTGAGCTGGTAATTGTGGATGCAGAAGAGGTTGAGAATTCTGTTATAATGGATAAGGAGCTGACAATGTGATATGAGGTTTGGGGCCTATTCCCGTAGGTGTATTGGATATCCCTAGAGGTCGTTGCCAGTTTGTAGACAAATTCGGGTTTTGTGAGGTGGAGGTAGGCCACTGGGATTGATAGGGATTGCCTTTCCAAAAATGAGTAAAAGGAGAATTCGGCTAGCCATTTCCTTGAAAAGATTGTGCTGGCCAAGATTTCATAGGGAATGATGGAGTTTTCCAGTTTGAGTAGGATGATTGGCCTTGCCAGGCTTCCCCAAGGTTTTATTGTTTACTAAACTGCGATGAAGGAAAAAATTGGGATGCGTCTTGCGACATACCCGTAGATTTTGCTTGCCATTGTCGACGCTGGTTCATCAAATATATTGGTTTTGTTTCCTCATCTGCTTCTTTGAATACTGCTATCAACCTGGGTAATGATGGACACTATTCAGTATCGTGATCCTTAGTACAAATGGTGCACATCTGAACCATGTCTAACGGAATTCCCTTTGGTTGTGCTTCTTTCGGCAACATGGGCAGAAGATGGCCAAATTTTGTTTTGCTAAAGCTTGTTTTTGTTTGGCTTGTAAAACATCCAACTTTTTTGTAAGAGTGCCTAGGATATCCGTCTTAAAATCTTTTAGGAGGTTTCCAATCTCCATCCACGTTATACCTCCACTATGTGGTTTGATTCCTCTACTCATTAGATCTAGGCTAGCTACTCCTGTATGTGCGCTTCCTCGTGAACACCAGATAAACAAAGGAATGATTTCATCATACTCTTCTTGAGAAATATCCCCTTTTCCCATTAAGTTTAGATGTTCTATCCATTCTTCTTTCATTCCTTTATTCAATGTAGCTCTTAGGACTTCTTTTAGTAGGGTAGCGTGTGGAGATCTCTGCAAATTATAATTAAATCATTCTACATATTTTTCTAGTGTCTCGTTATCTTTTGTAGTCATCTTGAAAATATCATCTTTCAGTTCCCTAGTTTTACAAAAGTCCTGATATCTTTTAAGGAAGGAGGTTTTCATCTCGTCCCAAGAATTGATGGTTCGCCCACCTAGACCCATAAACCATCTTAAATCTGCCCCTTTCAAAGTGGAAGGGAATAATTTTAGTTTTTGGGGGTCGGTGGTATAGTCGTACCTTCTACAGAGGACATCAAACTCAAACGGAAAGCATCAGGATCCTCTGTGATCATCCCATGAAAGGTTGGGATGTTCTGTAGAGGAATAACCTTCATTGGGGCATTGGCCACCTGGTCAACTATGGGGTGTTCTAATGTCGATGTTTGACCTTGCGGTTGTTGTTCTACCATTTTATCAAATATATGCCAATAGTCTTCAAGAATTTCAAGGGGTGCTTCCATAATAAATAGAGAGTTAGCAACATGAGGTGGTATTACAACACTACCTAGGTCTAGAATCTCAGGAGATCCTTGTTCCAATAGTTGTGGTTCTGCTTCAGCAACCCCACTAGTTTCTCCTTTTCCTTCTCGTAAATTACAAGATTTTCCCTCCTATAGAGGATTAGAGGGTAGGCTTATTGTATCTTGAAAACTCTATTTCAATCCTCCTACTTGGCTTTGAATGTCAGCTTGAGCTACAGATGGTGGGCCTGCTGCTTGAGAGATGGCAGTAGAACTTTTTCCAGGTATAGCCTGAAATCCTACTAATGCTTAAGACTCTGGTCTTCTTATGATTTCGTCTATAAAGGTCGTTCTCCCAAGGTTCACTGATCCTTTGGGTTTTGTGGATTTTGGTAGAGGATTATGTTCTTTCTCTATCTTTTTATTTCTAGTCATTCATAAAACAAATTCCTATTTAACCTCTAAAATTTTGTTGTAAAGCAGGCAGGTAAGCAAGCACTTTACTTGCTAGGTACATAGGTTCTTACCTTCCGTTTTTAAAACCTAGTTTTATTACAACAAAGGAATAGAATTAATCACTTTGAGCAATCTCCCTGGGAACGATGCCAAAATGTTGGCTCACTAAGATGTCTTTTATAGGCAATCTTAATCCCTACATTAGTTTCCAACCCGAGGTAAGTCTTTCTATTTCAAGAGTGGCAACACAGTATGTGCAGTGAAGTTAGAGTTTATCTAATGATGAATCGTTGCAATCATTAAAGTCCAATTCTTCAGTCCAATTCACACAACTCTGCAAAGAAATTATCTATGAAAGAAATGCTCGCAACACCCTATGTAATTCCATACAACTTGTTCCGAAACCAATTGGAACTTGAATGCAAATGAGAATTACAGGGAGGATTACTAAAATAGAATTAAGACTAATCACACTTAATCAAGTAAATCAACCATGATTATCAAACAACACAACTCAACTCAAATCAATCTATAGTACTAAATAGCAATAACAACTAGCAATTCAACAACAATCTATAAGTGAACAACAACATCTATAAAAGATTCCTAAATGATAAACATTCTATATTGCAATCCGTGGAAGTTACTCTGTCTTGTTTCTCAAGATCTATGATAACATTCATTCGATCGAACAACAATCAAACATTCATTCACTCATTCTAATCAAAGTGCTTTTATCTTGCAATTTCAGTATAAAGCTAAGTGAACAACAATGTAGGTCAATATCATCAATCTTCAAGATAAGCGAGCAAACTAAACATTAAATCAAATACAAGGATTGAATGTAAAATATAACACAAAAGAGTAGTGGAACTTCTTGTGACAGGGCCCAAAGTCACCAGCAACCTCTGCTTAATAAAAACTTAGAATACGGAGATGTATAAAGCGCAACCTTCTTTCATTAACTCCAAAGTAACAGTTGACAGAGTCACTGAATTAACAAAGTTTTTATTCTAAAGAGAATAATTACATATCAAAAGTCTGAACTATCATATATTTTCCTTTCGGCCTTATACAACATGAAAGGGAAACATGGATAACAACAAATCCTCAAGATCAGGAGATCCTAAGGATTTCGCAATATAAAATCCGATCAGATGATAAAACAGGGGTACTCGAGCTAATCTTTTGCTTCCTTGTCTGCCCCAGATACCGTGGCTTTTCCCTTTATGTCCTCGTGTTGTCCTGCCAACTGAATAGCTCTCCCCCAATCGCAGGTTTGCATACAAATATAGCAAAGAATCAGGTTTTCGTACTAAATTCGTATATTTTATAACCAACTAGTTTCTTCCAACTTTGACTGATATTTTCCTCGTTTTATTATATAAATAGAGATAATATTATAAGGATGATCAATAAATGAAGTATTTAGTGAAGAGAAACCATACCTTTTTCTCGTCCCAATAGGAACCTCATGCTAAAGGCCAAACAGAAAGGAAGGACGTCACTACAAAAGAGGTAGAAAAGAAATCTAATATTTTTAGTTTGGAGAATGAAATTTCTAAATTGAAAATTTCCATTCCCCTCACCGAATTGGTAAGGAATGACAAATATAAATTTTATATTGCAAAGATGCTTAAGATTGATCAGATTTCTGATATAATTAATGTCGTTGATGATGAGCCAGCAATCCTTTTTGGTCTAACCTTAGAAGGAGCTCTTGAAGATATTGAAATTCCTCCTTTTTATCTAAGTTTTAAACTTCATGATTTTATCTTTCATAATGCTATGCTAGATTCTGGTGCCTCCCATAATCTGGTGCCTAAAGCCATCATGGATAAACTAGGCCTCAACATCACCCGACCTTACCATGATCTTTAATCCTTTGATTCTGGAAGAGTGAAATGCCTTGGCCTTATTAAATACTTGGTAGTGTCCTTGGAATAAATCCCAACCAAAAATATACTTATGGATGTCATAGTTGCTGATATTCCTCCTAGGTTTGGCATGTTGCTTTCAAGGTCCTGGGGAGAAAAATTAAAGGGCACTCTGCAACTTGACTTTTCATATGCCACTATCCCTTTTTTTGGACAGCTTCGAAAACTTTATAGAGAAAAGAAGATGAAATTTATGATCAACAGTAACGAGAAGCCAGCCAATCATCCTATACATGTTGTTCATACCGATATTGATTCTTTCATTTTGCTTAGTGATATGAATTCTGTCAATAATGAAAATCAGTTACTTTTTATTGTTTTCAATTTTTATTTTGTTTTGGGGGTTTTATCTTTGTTTATCTCCTAATGTGAATGGAAATCCTATTCCTGAGTTTTAAGAATACTTTAGAAGGCAAGTATGGATATAGATTTTAAGGAAATTATGTCCTTTATGATGATTTCCAAAGCTTAACACTTCAGAGGATCTCAAAACATACTAGTAATGAAATTAACACTTGGAAAAGAATGTAAATGTGTAGCTATTCAAATCAAATGAATGATGAACAACTGATCATGAAATCACTATCTCTGCTGCTCATCTAAATACAGAAAAATAAGTTAAGCTACTGCATTCAAACAAATCAAAAACTGCAAACTAGTAAAGGTAAAATCAATTCACTTCACTTATAGTCTGATAGCTCACCAAGTAGTATTTTCGGGGTTAAGCTATGGCTCTGGAGATAATGTCAATAATATGAGGAATTGATATCTAAACTAATGAACAAAGAAAATGAAAATAAAATCAAGTCACTTCACTTATAGTCTGATAGCTCGCCAAGTAGTCTTTTCGGGGTTAAGCTATGGCTTTAGAGATAATGTCAATAACATGAAGAACCTGATATCTAATTGTAGAAAAAAAAAAAACTTAAAATCAATTCACATCACTCATAGTCTGATAGCTCGCAAAGTAGTCTTTTCTGGGTTAAGCTATGGCTCTAGAGATAACGTCAATGACAAGAAGAATTTGATATCTAAACTAACTAAAAAAGAAAATGAATAAGACTGAAATCAAAGCATAATTGAAATTAAAAAGATAAGAAAAACAAAGTCAGCAGAGAGGCTAATCTCATGTCACTAGTTATTGCAAAAATTGTATGAAAATGCCGGGGCCTAGCCTATCCTGAAACACACATTGATCAGTGTTAGAAAAAATATACAATGCTTGAAACATCATGTACAAGAATGAAACATTATCATCATAACTAACTTATGAAATATACACAGGTGAACAAATTATGAAATATGTACAATGGAAATAAGGAAAAAACACATAAAGACTTTACAGAAATAAAGAAACAAAACCTCAGCCAGTAGGGGCCCTCTTCATGGCCTTGGTTAACACGCTATCAGTTTGGAATTATGTTCACACAGTCATATAAAACAAAGTCTTGTTATATTTCAAAATAGAGGAAAGATCCTCTCGTTACAACAGTAGGACCAGTGTCACGGCACAATACATGAACTAACAGCAAAACTACAACAAAAACTAACTAGCTACATGCGTTGACAAATGCGTTATTTATAAAGGAAATTACATAACAATTTTCCTATGAAACACCTTCGACAGAGGACACGTAAAAAGACAACATCCATGAGCTTAGCATGATGGTTGCCAAGATCATTCAATCTACCAAAAGGTGGCTGTTGGATTTGTGTCATGGAGGCATTCTACAGCTTTCAAAATGAAGCCATGGATCTAGGAACGGCCTTGGACCCTTCACGTGTTGAAAACAGAGACCTGTTTGCCCTAGAACTCTTCGTTTGACTATTGTTTGACCAAGGCTTTCCTCTACGAATTTAGCTGAACCAATAGGACCTGATCCATGTCTAGATCATTCCTAGACTGCCCACGTGCCTCGTTTTGCTTGATGACACCTATAACCTAGAGATCAACAAAACAGCTGCGGAAAGTCGAGTTAGTTGTGGAAAGTGGCTGCATTCTGTAGTTGATGAGAAAAATCTAAGTCAAATAGCAAACACAAAAATATAGTTAGAAAAACACTTAAATGCTCTTTTAGAATCAATATCTAATGATCTTTGATAGCTTATGAGGTACTGGTGAGGGGAAAAAGTCTAGGAAAGTGTGTAGAAGAGATGTAGTTTCAGGGCTTAACATACCCCCACTTTGAAGGTGTTGCATGTCCCCATGCAACCAAAACTATGACCATCTTCCCTTCAGTTCATGTGTTTTGAGACCTCTGCTAACACATCCAGCCTTCTTTTCTTCTTTCTTGGTACCACTGTCAACCTAGGCTTTCTCATTAGGCATCTGAATTTGAGGTTGATAAGAGCTCTACTCAACCTCCTTCTCTTTTTCTTCAATTTCCTATTTTTCTTCTGCCACAGCCCAAGATGCAACATGGTGTTGTCGTGAATAATTTTATCCGACCTGCTCTGCTCTTTCAATGTTTCATTTTCTCTTTTGATGTGTTTATTCAGGACTTCCATTTCAAAAACTTCTTGTTTTAGTGATTGGATTAGAGCTTCCTGTGTTGTATTAGGCTGGGTAGATGAAGTGCCTGGATCTGTGACAGTCTTCTCCAATGACTCAATAAAATCATACATTTTTTTCTGGTTTGGATCTATCTCAGGTGTAGCCTTTCTTGGGTTGACTCCAAAATCCAGTTGAGAAGGACTAATCTCAATATCTGGAGGATTGATCTCAATATTTGGGTGAGAAAACAGAGAATGTTGTGGGCTACAGCAAGGAGAGATTGCTGGAGACTGTTCTGTTGTTTCATCTCCTAAGTCAATGAAGTGGGCCCATTTAGTTTGTACTTTCTTCAGTTTTCCTTTAAGTCTGGAGCTCGTCCTTAGATTCTGTGAGTTGGTGTCTCCTTTCTCCACACTCTGTTTTTCTTTCCCTTTCCTCTTTGCTGCAACTAATTGTTCCTTAAGATAGATGAGTCTTTCAGAGAGTATTTGATCCTCTTCTGAGGAATGTTCTGGAGTTTGATAGGCAGCCTCAATATTTCTTTTCTCCTTTAGTCTCCCCTGCTTCCTACCCTCAGTTCTTTCCTTCCTACTTTTAGACAACTTCTCTTCCTTACTGGTGTCTTTGGCTATGTTAGTAGGAGTGTCCTGAATGTTCATACTTGTTTTCTTTCTCCTACTTTTCTTGGCTGAACTACTTTTAGGTGTTTCAGGTGGGTCCTGAAAGAAGTTTCTAATAAAAAACTGTTCCCAAGTATCTTTTCTTTCCTTCAACCATTTTTTAATCAAAACTTTGACAAGGTCGTGATGGTAAAGGTGGGGCTCTACGTCATCCAGGTTCTTTTGTACAGTTATGGACATCTTTTTCAAGCTGTTCAATAGAAAATAAGGCAAATTGATGGTTTGATTTTCTAGAAAATTCATTAGCAGCTGGGTGTGGTACATGTACATGGACCCAAACCGTCCTTCACATGTAATAAACTTCTGGATTATCAATAATAAACGAGTCCATTTTTCCTCTAGAGCAGAAAAAGGGATTCCACGTTTGAAGATAGTTATATCCATATCCGGGCTACACAAAATAATCCTCCAGGCCTTCTCATCAAAATTTTTGTTTTTGAACCACTGTTCCCCCTCCTGTGGGAGTTCCGTTGCTGCTGCGATAGATGCCTCCGCGACTGAGAATTTAAGATCTCCAACCTCAACTTCCACGCCATTAAAAGACCTTGCAAATGTCTTCATAACTTCTTTTTTGTGACCTCTGAATTTCTGGATGAACTACAACCATCATCCCTTCCTTAATATACTTTTCAATTGTGGATAACCCTCCATGAAGTTAGGCTCGTCCAGCTCGGTTCTTACCAAAAGGCCCATTCCTTCCTCTGCCTTAAAAATACGTCTGTGAGTGATGGTCTATGAGTAATGGACTGACGAGGGTGAAACAGTTGTGTTAGCAGGAGATGGAGAAAGACTGTGGAGAAAAACCAGTGGTTATAAATGGAAAAACAAAGAATAGGTAGCAAGAATGAATTCACAGAGAGAAGGCTTATGTGAACAGGCCAGAAATGACAAATGCAACTTCAATGGGATAGTGTGGGAATAGAGCGAGCTTGGCAGAGTTTTGAATTAGAAGACTGCGAAATAGACATTAGCATGCTCACAAAATGGCTGCGGAATTTGTGCGGTAGGAAAGAGCCTTGATCAAATAGATTATGTTCTCATAATGACCCGGTTCAACATGTGGAATGTCAAAGTACAATTAAGCACGAGTTAAATTCGGAGGTGGATCATGAGGCCGTTAAAAATTAATGCAAAGTTCATGGTGGAATTATGTAAAGGCCATGGAGTGGTTATGAAAGTTATCAAGGCGAATCATTACATATAATGGAGCTGGTGGTTTTATAACTATATAAAATGTGCTTTAAAATGCTATTTGAAATGAATTTTCTCATACCTTAGAATCTTACCACTTCCGTCCACTGAACTTTGATTGGCTGCTTCCTCTTGGTGCTTTTAGGTGCTTCATATCTTTAAAATATTTTCCTTTGTCATACCTGCATTTGGTTCTCATTATTATTTGGCTAATATCTGACTGTCAGTGCTGAAATACAGAGTGTTATCTGCGGAACCTACAATCAGCTGCGGAATCAGTTTTTAGCTGTGGAATCAGGATTCAGATGCGGAAACTGACACAGTGAACATATGACTGAATGGAGATGGATGGAAATGAATGATGACTGAGTGAATGAAAACTGGTCATGAAAGGGCTTTTATTGGCAGAATGTGATGATAAAATGGAATGAAATGAAGTGAAACGAAATGAAATGAAGTGAAGGGGAGTGAAATTAAGTGGAGTGACATGAAACTATGAATGAAATGAGAGGGATTTTTTTTTTGAAAATATAGGGCGTCAGAAGTTTCTAATTTTCACCCTGTATTTTCTGTATAAGACTGCCAATCAGTGATTGGTTTCAGGCTTACACAATTTTTCTTTTTTTCAAAAATAGAAAAGAACAAGGACTAGGCTGGTGGAGAAGAAGGATTCTTCTTCGCCAACCTTATTGCAAAATTATCTTGAAAGATTTTGACAAATTCCTCCTTTGAGAGTGGCTTATGATAGACTTTTAATCTGTGACCATTCACAATAAGAGGAGTTTGATATTCATCAATGGTTTTGATTCTTACTGCTCCATTGCTAAAGATTTTGTTGATCTCATATGGCCCAAGCCAATGAGTCTGAAATTTACCTTTGAAAACTTTGAACTTGAAATCAAATAGCAATGCCCAATCTCCTTCTTGAAACTTTTTCTCCTTGATGTATTTGTCATGCCACTTAGCTCTTTGATATTGAACTAGATTAGTTCTTAGGATTGCTTCTTGTCTGATCTCATCTAGTTCATTCAACTGCTCCATTCTATGCTTTTGGGCTTCTGATAGATCCATTCCCAGCTGAACTTCCATCTTGAAAGTTCCAACTTGGAACTCAATGGGGAGCAGAAATTCTTTCCCATAAACAAGCTCATAGGGAGAATGTCCTGTTGTATTCCTCCATGTAGTTCTGTAGGCCCATAAGGCTTCAGGAAGCCTTTTTTCCCAATCTCTTCTATATAGATGAACAGTCTTGGTAATGATGCCTTCAATAACTTTGTTTGTAGACTCCACCTGACCATTTGCTTGCAGATGGTAAGGAGTAGATTTTCTGTGCTTGACCTTGTATTCTTCCATCAGCTTCTCCACCGGTTTGGATGTGAATTGACCTCCCCGATCTGTCACAATTTCCCTTGGAACACCAAAGTGAGTAAAAATATCCTCATAAAGAAAAATAACAACTAAATGCTCAGTAGCAGAAAATAATGTTTTGGCTTCTACCCATTTAGTGACATAATCAGTACATACCAATATATACTTTCTTTGTTTAGATAGTGGGTTAATAGGTCCAGTGAAGTCTAAAGCCCATTTTTCAAAGGGTTCTATGAGTACCTATGGTTGTAATGGAATTTCATTTGAGAGGGTAGGTTTCCCTACTCTTTGGTAGTTGTCACACCTTTTGACATATTGTTTTGCATCTTTGAAGAGGGATGGCCAATAATATCCTAAAGAGAGGATTTTATAGGTTGTCCTTATATCCGCAAAGTTTCTGTCACATGGTTCATCATGACATGCTTTGAGAATATCAAGCATTTCATCTTCCCTAACACATCTTCTGATCACAAAATCTGGCCTTGTTTTAAAAAATTCGTTAGAAATCCATGAATATTTTGAACTCTCCTGAATAATCTTTGTTCTTTCACTAGGAAATAAATGTAGAGGTAGTTTCATTGTAACCAAATAGTTAGTTATATCTGCATACCAAGGAGTCTTAGTAGTTACTGCAAATAAATATTAATCAGGAAACTTGTCCTCTACAGGAGAATCTTCTTTAGTATTATGAATCCTAGACAGGAAATCAGCTACTGCATTTTTTTTTCCTGGTCTATCTAACACAATAATATTGAATTCCTGTAAAATTAGGAGCCACATTGTAACTTTGCCATTAGTAATGGGTTTGTTCATTAGATATCTAATTGTAGAATGATCAGTATGAATAAAAGTTTCATAGCTTGTTATATAATGTCTAAACTTATTGATTGCATGAACAACATCTAAGAACTATTTTTCAGTCACAGTATAGTTCAACACAGTGGGAGTTAAATTTTTACTGGTATAGTAAATGGCATAAGGAACTAAATATTTTTGTCCCAATACAGCCCCTAGAGTTGTATCTGAAGCATCTGTACAAATATGGAAAGGAATTTTCCAATTTGGTCCTCTCAAAATAGGCGCTTCAGATATTCTTGTTTTCAAAGTTTCAAATACTGATTGGCAATCAGGACCCCATTTGAATTCACAGTCTTTTGTAAGTAGTTTGAAGAGTGGAGATGCTATTTTGGTGAATTTTTCTGTAAATCTTCTATAATATCCAGTAAATCCCAGAAAACTTCTAACATCTTTTTGACAATTTGGAATAGGTAACTTTGAGATGACTTCAACTTTTGATCTATCAACTTTAATCCCATCCCCTGAAATATGATGTCCTAAAGAAATACCTTCACTAAACATCATAAAGCATTTTTCATGGCTTAATGAAAGGTTTTTTTCCATACATCTTATAAGGACTTTTTCCAAATTTTATAATGCCTCTTAAAATGAATCACCATAAACTGTAAAATCATCCATATATACTTCTACATAATCTTGGATTAGATCAGACAAAATTCCTAGTACTGCTCTTTGGAATGTTGCGGGTGCATTTCATAATCCAAAAGGAAGTAATCGATAAGCAAAAGTTCCCCATGGATAGGTAAATGTTGTCTTATCATGATCTTCAGGTGCTAATGTATCTAATACTTGATCGATAAAAGGCAAAGGAAAGTGATCCTTCAAGGTTGCTTTATTCAATTCCCTGTAATCAATGCACACTCTCCATTTACCATTCTTTTTAGGTACTATAACCAAAGGAGAAACCCATCGGCTATCTGAAATTGGATAAATGAAGTTTACATTGAGTAGTTTTTGGAGCTCTTCTTTCACTATCTCCCTAAGATTTGGATTCATCCTTCTCTGAGGTTGTCTGATTGGTATATTGTTTTCCTCGATATAGATATGATGGATGCAAGTCTTAGGGTCAATACCTTTCATATCATTATACTCCCATGCAAATGCAGCAGAATGTTCTTGTAAGATTTTGGTTAGTTCTTCCTGTTGTAACTTCTCTAATTTTTTGTTGATATTCAGTGTTTTGCCTGGAAAAATCTCAATGGTATAACTACCAAACTCTTCCATAGAGTAAAGAGACATTTGTCTTGATGATAAATATTCAATATCAGAATATAACTGAAATTGTGTGTGGTCATATTCCGAAGATGTTTCAAAATTTTCTAATGTGTTCATAATTTGACTATCTTCACTAATTTCAGAAATAGTAAAGACAGATTGTATAATGTCTTCATCATTGACCCATTCATTGTCTCCTAGTTCTATAATTGCTTTTGCTGGAGGATACAAATTGAATTTCTTTGTTGAACTACCATAAAAAATGTACATATCCCCAGATCTACAACTAATGAAAGCATCAGTTGTGGCTAGCCAAAGTCTTTCTAAGATGAGTGGGTGCCCTCCTAACTTACTCTTGGGAGTTAAAATCATGAAATCTACTGGATATTCCCAAGAATCTGAGACTGAGATATCTTCTAGTACACCATCTGGTTTGATTATTGATCTATCTGTAAGTTGCAGTAAGGTGGGTGTAAAAAGAAAATTAGGAAGTTTAAGTTGTTCCATAGTTTGTCTACTCATAATGTTTATAACAGCCCCTAAGTCAATCAAAGTATTTGGAATTTCTATCCCATTTATATGTGTCTTGACAATTGGACTACCTAGATCCACATATTTCTGCATGGTAATTTTTCCCATCATGATATCTGCAAGTTTTCCTACCAGGTGGATTCTTCTTGTATCTCTTGGTTTCCTTCGTTGTCTTTTGAGACTCAACTTCTTTATTGTTTTTGCTATAATAGGAATCTCTCTAATGGCTTGTAGCAAGGGAATCTTGATACATACATTCTTTAATTCATCTAGAAAATCATAGTCAGGCAACAAGATTTGTTTTTCCAACCCTTTGTTAATTTGTAATCTTTCAGGGAAAGGAGGTGTGGATGAAGATGCAGGTTTCTCAACTATAGGAGTTTTGGGGGTTGACTCTTTTTCTTTTTCTTTTTGAATGATTGGGTTTTGAAGAAATGCTTCCTCAGAACCTTTATTTACTTTAAGAGAATCCTCCTCAGAGGTATCTTGCTCTTGAACATCTATAGAAGGTTTTTCTAAAACTCTACCAGATCTTAGTTGAACATCATTAAGAGGAACAATCATATAGGTAGGAAATTGTTGTCCTTCTACCATGTAAGCATTCTGAGGATTTTTGTTGTTGGGATTTGGAAATGGTTGAGTTGGTAGTTGATTTGTCTTTTGTTGAAATGGAAGCAAGAGTTGAGGATTTGGATTTTGTTGAGAAGGTGTTGTTGTGGAAATGGCAATGAAAGTTGTGGGTTTTGATTTGGAAGTTGTGGATTTTGTTGATTTTGAAAAGATGGAGGATATTGATAAAATTAAGCAAATCTCCCATAAGTATTTTGCATCCCTTGTGCCCATGATTGGTACGAATTTTGAGGTTGGGGCCAAGGTTGTTGCCAAGAATTCCAATTTGGCGGGAGCTGAAGTTCATAGGATTGTTAAATCCTTCATTTTGTTGCCCCTGCCAAGGTCTTCTTGAAACAAAATAGAGGGATTCAACTGAATTTGGATCTTCCTGAAAGACAGCTTTGAGCCCAAGAATTGAAGGAAAATCCTTGGTTTCATGACTTTCTGAGAAAATTATACAGGTTTCTACAACTTTTGCATCCAAGGGGAATTCCCTTAGAGCATGTTTCTTTCTACATTTTGGACAAAAGATGGCCAAGGCATCAACTTCTGCTTTCTGCTTGTTTTGTATTTTAAGGGTGTCTAGTTGTTCATTCAAGGCTCCCTAGAATATCAGTTTTGAACTCATCAAGCATATTGCCAATCTCTACCCTACTTACCGATCCAGTTGCAAATTTGTTTGCTCTAATAAGAGAAGGATCTCTAGGCCCTTTTCTCGTTTTAGATTTTCCCCTTGAGAGATGGACACATAGTTTTGCTATGTCATGAAGTGGAAGTTGAGAAATGTCTCCCTTCCCCATCATATTTAAAATATCTATCCATTCATCTCTAATGGCTTTCAATAGAAGGGATTTCAAGGTTTCCTTATCTAAATTACTCATTTTCAATCTCTTTAAGTTGTATTGAAATATTTCAAGTAAATCCTCAAAGTTTTCATCTTCTTTTTGCATCATTTTGAATACCTCATCCTTATGATTGGTGGGCATACAATACTCTAGATATCTATCCAAAAATGTTTGTTTCATATCATTCCAAGTCCTAATAGATTGAGTGACTAATCCCATGAACCATTTCAAAGCAGCTCCTTTCAATGTTGAAGGAAACAGTTTGAGTTTTTTAGAGTCTTCCATATAGTCATAGGTTCGGCACAAGACTTCAAACTCAAATAGAAATGTTTCAGGATCCTCACTTCGCAACCCATAAAAGTTTGGGAGGACAGATGGTGCAACGTTTTTCATTGTTGCATGAGTTTCCTCATCAACTATAGGGAATCCAAATGAGTTATCTCCTTCCCTATTTCCCCCATTATTACCTCTACCTCCTCCATTGTTGCCTCCATTATTTCCTCTTCCTCTACCTCTACCCCCTCCTCCAAATCCATCTACTACTTCCTTTGTCATGATAGTTTCCTCAAATTCTTCTAGTTCTTCTGTTAATGGTGGACGAGAGAGAGTTTCCCCCTTCCCCTCTTCTTCAGGTGATTCTACTTCTTTGATTACAATATGTTCCCCTGTAGAAGTGAAGAAAGGTTCTTATCCTAGATCAGATTTAGTAGATAGAGTGGGAGAATATCCTAATTAAGCTGCTACTCCTTGAATTCTAGGAATCCTAAGGTTAGGAGTAGATGGAGGTGAATCTTTTCTATGCCTTGAAGTAGCTGGAGTTGTGAAAATCAAACTCCTGGCCTAGCTATAAACCTTCCCCTAGAACCTCTTGCTCTATGCATGTCATTTTTTTATTTTTATTTTTCAAGTCGGGCTAATAATTCTCTTTTTGATCTTCCAGATCACACTAGGTGCAAGAAGAGAGCATAATCAAGAAATTATTGAACTAATAACTCTCTTTTCTGATCCTCCAGATCATACTAGGTGCAAGAGGAGAGCATACTTCAAGAAGTTATCAATTTTTCCCTTCTTTTCCTTTTTTTTATGTAAGAGATCGGCTACCTAGTTACACTTCCCCAGCAATGGTGCCAAAATGTTTAGTCAATTTAGTATGTCCTAAATTGCTACATTAATTATCAATCCGGGAGTCGTAAACTAATGAAGTGTGGCGCACTATATGTGCAAGACAACCTCTTTCTTACTTTTTATTGTTTTCAATTTTTATTTTGTTTTGGGGGTTTTATCTTCATTTATCTCCTAATGTGAATGGAAATCCTATTCCTGAGTTTTAAGAATACTTTAGAAGGAAAGTATGGATATATATTTTAAGGCAATTATGTCCTTTATGATGATTTCCAGAGGTTAACACTTCAGGGGATCTCAAAACATACTAGTAATGAAATTAACACTTGGACAAGAATGTAAATGTGCAGTTATTCAAATAAAAAAAATGATGAACTACTGATCATGAAATCACTATCTCTGCTGCTCATCTAAATACAAAAAAATAAGTTAAGCTACTGCATTCAAACAAATCAAAAACTGCAAACTAGTAAAGGTAAAATCAGTTCACTTCACTTATAGTCCGACAGTTTGCCAAGTAGTCTTTTCGGGGTTAAGCTATGGCTCTGGAGATAATGTCAATAATATGAGGAATTGATATCTAAACTAATGAACAAAGCAAACAAAAATAAAATCAAGTCACTTCACTTATAGTCTGATAGCTCGCCAAGTAGTCTTTTCGAGGTTAAGCTATGGCTCTAGAGATAACGTCAATAACATGAAGAACCTGATATCTAATTGCAGAAAAATAAAACTTAAAATCAAATCACATCACTCATAGTCCGATAGCTTGCCAATTAGTCTTTTCGGGGTTAAGCTATGGCTCTGGAGATAACTTTAATGACATGAAGAATTTGATATCTAAACTAAATAACAAAGCAAATGAATAAGGCTGAAATCAAAGCATAACTGAAATTTAAAAGCTAGGAAAAACAAAGTCAGCAGAGAGACTAATCTCATATCACTAGTTATTGCAAAAATTGTACGAAAATGCCCGGGCCTAGCATATCCTGAAACACACACTGATCAGTGTCAACAAAAATATACAATGCTTGAAAAATCATGTACAAGAATGAAACATTATCATCATAACTAACTTATGAAATATACACAGGTGAACAAATTATGAAATATGTACAATGGAAATAAGGAAACAACACATAAAGACTTTACATAAATAAAGAAACAAAACCTCAGCCAGCAGGGACCCTCTGCATGGCCTTGGTTAACACGCTATCCATCTGGAATTACGATCACACAGTCATATAAAACAGAGTCTTGTTATATTGCAAAATAGAGGAAAGACCCTCTCATTACAAAAATAGGACTAGTGTCATGACACAGTACATAAACTAACAACAAAACTACATCAAAAACTAACTAGCTACATGCGTTTACAAATGCGTTATTTATAAAGGAAATTACATAATAGTTTTCCTATGAAACACCTTCAGCAAAGGACACGTAAAAATACAACATCCGTGAGCTTAGCATGATGGTTGCCAAGATCATTCAATCTACCAAAAGGTGGCTATTGTATTTGCATCATGGAGGCAGTCTACAGCTGTCAAAATGAAGCCATGGATCTAGGAATGGCCTCAGACCCTTCATGTGTTGAAAACAGAGACCTACTTGTTGTAGAACTCTTCGTTTGACTATTGTTTGACCAAGACTTTCCTCTACGAATTTAGCTGAACCAATTGGACCTGATCCATGTCCAGATCATTCCTAGACTGCCCACGTGCCTCGTTTTGCTTGATGACACCTGTAACCTAGAGATCAACAAAAATAGTTGTGGAAAGTCGAGTCAGCTGCGGAAAGTGGTTGCATTTTGCAGCTAATGAGAAAAATCTAAGTCAAATAGAAAACACAAAAATATAGTTAGAAAACCACTTAAATACTCTTTTAGAATCAATATGTAATGATCTTTGATAGCTTATGAGGTACTGGTGAGGGGAAAAAGTCTAGGAAAGTGTGTAGAAGAGATGTAGTTTCAGGGCTCAACAATAGGCAGCATACAAATCCTATTAAGGAAATTCAAAGAATAGTGCCTAAAACAGAAAGTTTTGAGATAGCTATTCAAAATCCTAAAAATTAAAAACTTTAGTATTCAGAAATCCTTTTTTCGAATGAAGAAAATGGTCTTTGGACCATGGATTTCGATGGTGCATCGGGAATATAAGAAGCAGGAATTGGTGTTTGGATACATGGTCTATTACATTAGTCAAATAAAATCCCTCGAAATGTGAGAATAAGCTCTTACAAGTTGGCTTTTGAATGCTCAAACAATGAAGCCATTTCGCCAGAAATTGAGAAGAATCAATCCCAAGTTGATGCCATCGATTGAAAAATAGGTAAATAGACTTTATAAGTCTGGAATAATAGTCCCCATTCAGTTTTCTGAATGGATGTCTAATCTAGTACCTGTGAGAAAGAAGACTGTGGAAATTTGTCTATGTATTGATTTCAGAAATCTCAATAAGGTGTCCTTGAAAGACAACTATCCCTTGGCTAAGATGGATCACATACTACAAAGGGTGGTCAGATCCTCTAGGATCTCATTGTTAGATGGATACTCTGGATACAATCCAATTCTGGTACACAAGGACGATCAACTCAAGACAACCTTCACAATGCCATGGGGTACATTCATGTATGCCAAGATGCCTTTTGGGTTGAAGAATGCAAGAGCTACTTTTCAACGAGCTATGGACATATCATTTTCAAATGAAAAAGATGTATTTTTGGTTATCTATCTAGATGATCTTACAGTATTTTCAAATTTTGATGAATATCACTTGAATCACTTAAGGATTGTTTTTCAGAAATACAGAAAATTTGGCATCTAAATTAACCCAAAGAAGAGCTTGTTTGCCATGGAAGAAGGTAAGCTACTAGGTCACATCATCTCTAAAGATGGCATCCACATTGATCCTGCAAGAGTGGAGGTCATTCAACAACTAGACTTCCCTAGGAACAAGAAAGAGATTCAATCATTCAATGGGAAATTTATTTTTTTGAGGAGATATATTCCTAATCTAGCTGAGCACTTGAAAGAAATGGCAGATATGTTGAAGAAGGATAGCGAGGTGAAGTGGTCTTTGGAGACTAAGAAATCATTCCATGTGGTAAATTTTGCATTATGTACTGCTCCTATTTTGATTAGCCTAGATTACACTTCAGATTTCATCATCTCTTCTCTTTCTTCTGAGCATACGTTATCAACAATCCTAATGTAGAAAAAGGATTAGAAAAATGAGCAACCTATAGCATTCTTCAGTTGCACTATAAGAGATGTAGCATTGAGATACAATATCATTGAGAAGCAAGCATTGGCGTTGGTAAAATCCCTCAAAGATTTATGAGTTTATATTTTACATTCTCATACCATTGCTTATGTCCCTACTATAGCAGTAAAAGAAATTCTTGTGCAAACAGATCCTAAAGGTAGAAGAGGAAAGTGGATTGCATACATGCTGGAGTATGACTTGAAGATAAAACCTACAAAGCTCATCAAAGGACAAGGGTTATCCAAACTCATGGCGGAATCAAATCTACATGCACTAGATATGAATTTGATTGTTGCACTATTAGAAGAACAAGAAGAAGATGACCCTTTCCTACAGGTGTCCGACATGTTCATGTCCTAACCTTGATATTCCGACATTGTCTGTCTTGCAGCACTTGAATCCCCTTCCGGAAGTCCCCAAAGGTAAAGCTAGATCACTGAAACTCAAAGCTTCAAAATATTGTATTCTGGATGGTGTTTTATTTTGGAAAGATCCTAGAGGTGTGTTGCTGAATTGTTTTGTAGAAAATGAAGCTAAAGATATAATGAAGGATTTTCAAAAAGGAGATTGTGGCAAACATCACTTTTGGAAAACTATAGTAAACAAGATATTGAGAGCTGGATTTTATTGGCCCACCCTCTTTTCCGATGCATATAAAACAGTCATGAGCTTCCATGAATGTCAAATTTTTCAAGGAAAGAGGAAACTTTTGCCATTACCACTACAACCAATTTTGATTTCAGCTCCTTTTCAACAATGGGGTCTTGATTTCATTTTCGAAATCCATCCTTCATCTTCAGCACAACATAAATGGATATTAACAACCACCGACTACTTTACAAAGTGGATAGAAGCTATCCCAACCAAGCAAGCTACTAATTCTATCATCATTCAATTCTTGGAGTCTAATATTTTGTCTAGATTTGGTTGCCCATAGAAAATAATTATAGACAATGATGCTGCTTTCAAATAAAAAATAATGGTGGAATTTTGTGCCAAATATCATATTGTGCTAGGACATTCTACTGCTTATCAACCACAAGGGAATGGTCTTGCTGAATCTTCCAATAAATCTTTGTTTAACATCATCAAAAAGGTCCTATAGGTAAACTTTTGGATTTCCTTTCCCTTGGAAGGACTAAATTGATTGAAAGAAAGGTATTTTATGGAAAGGATGAGGAAAAGGTTGGTGTCCACTACAAATGACATTGATCTAGTAGAGTCGGAGGGGATTTTTTCAGGTTCTGAGGTGAGTGAGTGTGTAGAGCTTGAAGTGGTAGACAAAATTCTACTACCACCTTTTCACCCTCCTTTGACCGATCCTAAATAATTGGGATAAAAAAACTCGTCAAAGCCTTGTGGGCAGACATGATTAGCACCAAAAAATCAATAGGTATGTCTCCTTTTCAGTTGGTATATGGAGTTGACATAGTATTTCCTTCATCTCTTGTTGTCCCAGTAATGAAAATCCTACAGGATTTGAATAGTGAAAATTATGACATACAAAGGAGAATAAATTAGATGATTCATTTACAACAGACAAGAGAAGATTTTTTTAGAACACATCCAAACTCCAGGAAAATATTAAAAATATTTATGCCCGCAAAACCAAGGAAGACAATTTCAATCTGGGAGATGTGGTCCTTCGGTAGGATGCTAGAAATGAAGAAAAAGGCAAATGTAGTAAGTTTGAAAACTTATGGAAGGGACCCTACAAAATTTTTTCCTTCAGAGGAAAGAATTCTTTCTTGTTGGAAGAAATGGATTGAAGAGATTATTCAAGAGGGGCAACCAATGGTAGGCTTCTCAAGCACTACTATACCTAAAAAATCCTGAAAAGTCATCATCATTGTACATATCGGTTTGTATTTTACTTCTAGCATTTTAGATAGTTGTCATAAGAGTTTGAAGCCCGAAGTGAAGGCCCTAAGGCTCTTTAAGTCAGTATTGTTTTCATTTTTTTATTCAATTTTTTTGTCTTGTCAAAAGGTTAGTCAAACTTAAGTCAAAAGTCAGTTTTTATGCATGTTGACTCCATTTCCCAATGAATAAGGCTACTTATTCTACGTTGTTCTTGACACCTAAAAGGAGTTGCCATCCCAAGTTGGAGCCAATGTTAGTGTCAGTCTTATTAGCCTATCACCTGGATCAAATATGCTTTGACTATGTTTTTCTAGGCTTTGAAAATCAATTTTTTCTGATACTAAGTTTACACAACAAATTTGGTCGTTGTTTGGTCATTCTAAAGATGAAGTCGTTGATTGGAAATTCACTCATGCTGGCCGCCTATCACACTTTATGAAGGTATCACAATAAAAATGGGTCAATCATCATCATCATTCCATTTAGGTCTTAGGTCATCCATTAGGTTGCTAGGGTTTCCAAGGTCCATCATTTTCATGAATAAAACCAACAATGAGTAAAACATGACAAAGCAACTTTTGGATAGTTGATCTTGATTTTTTTTACACACTCCTCATACTCTCATGTTATCAAAGGTTCTAGAAAAAGAAGCTCCAACACTTAGGAAAGCAAAGGACATCTCAAGTTTGCAATGGTAAAGGTAATTATGTTTTCATAAAGTGAAAATCAGTTTCTAAAGGAGGGTGGGTCCCATTTATTTTTGAAAAAGTGAGGAAACTTTCCTTATATAAACTCAAAAGCCCCATAACTCCTTCATTCACATCCTATTCACTCTTTATCATCAAGCTATCTTGCCCCAAAAGAAAAAAAGTTGTTTTCCTAGGAGAAATTAGCAGAAAATTACAGGCAATACGCATAGAAGCATTATGTTGCGCTTAGGAGACCGACGCTATGCTTAGAAGAATTTTTTTGTGCTTTGGGACTGCGTGTAGGAACACTGTGCTGCGTGCAGGATAGAGTGCCCTGAAATTCATCAAAACTCTCCAAAAATTCTTTTTTCACTTGCAAGATTGATTTCACTGACTCCTAAGCTAAGGAACAAGTAAGTACACAATCATCCTCCATCTTTTGCTTTCCCAATTTCATCTCATGTCAATGATTCTTCAAGTTAGGGTTTGCAGCAAAATTTGCATGGGAAATGTTAGGGTGAAGATGGCCATCATTATTTTTAATTTCAAAAACATGTAAAATGATATTCTACACCTGCATACATGTTTAATGAGTCATTTTGACCATTTTACCCACCTCAAAACAAAGTTTAAACACTCAAAAAGCAAAACCCTAGCTCATTCCTAGAGGTTTTTGAGCAAGTCTCATCATAAACCCTATTGTTCCCACCTACAAGAAAATCATCTTTCCACTATTTCTCCACTCATTTTCATCAGCTTTCAAAGTCATCTCACCTTTCCCAAGACCTCTCCCATCATTTTGTAAAAATAACCTACATATCACTTCATTTTCATTCACACATCAGATCTTATTTTCGCTTCCTACTGCTAGGGATTTGTGTCATCATGGAGGTAGAATCTTCACTAGAAAGAAAGAGACAACATAAAGGAGGGAGGATCCTCAGATATGAACCATCAGAACAACACAATCAACTCCTATCCTTTAATCAAACAATGCTTTGAGGATGTCCACTGCTTGGAATTTTGCAAAAGGGTGAGTGAGGTGGGATTTCATGAGAAAATAATAGATTGGGTAGCAACACAACTGAAAGGAGAAACTATTTTCATTACTAGTGTTGAGTTCAGTTTCTTAGTGGCCTCCATCTCAATAGCAACTAGGTTACCAGGCAATGGTGAATATTGGTTCAAAGGAATGAGCCTAGATCTTGAAAACTACAAGCCTTTCTTGAAGACGTCATACAGAGATACACATACTCACCTCATTCCTTTCAGATATTTATTGGAGAAATATACCCCTTTGATGAAAATTTTCATGAGGTTCTTCACTTGTGAAGGTAGATTCTCTAGGTTGTATGCCTATCATATTTGCCTCTTGATGCATTTCACCTCTCAAAAGCCACTCAACATGTGTAATTATCTATTCAGGAGCATTTCCAAAATGTCTGAAAAAATACAATTAAAGGAAAAAGAGAACTCCCCAAGCTTGTTTCATCATAGTCTCATTAAAACCATTGTCCTTCACCAGTTGGAAGAGAGAGGTATGGCTTGGGAAGTTTTTTTGGAAGAAGCTATGAAATGGCATGAGAGGAATGCAACATCTCAGTCTCCTAGTGCGCCAAAACAACAAACAGAGGTGGGTTCATCTAACAAAGCAGTGGAGAAGACTCAACTATCCAAACTTGAGGTGACTAAAGTGTATAAGAAGGGGTAGAGGATTGTGTTTTCTTCTCATAGAGAGAAAGGGGCCAAGCCTTCTTCATCAACAAAGCGAGAATCAATAGTAAAGGATAAAGACACAGTTGAACATGAGTTTGAACTAATTGATCCAAAGACTAAGGATCAAATCACAAACATGAGACAGACTATCAGGGATAAGGATTACCAAATCAAGGAGCTGGCAATCAATTTGGAAAGGGCAAAGTATGTTATATCATTCCTTGAACAGGAAACTAGTCAACTCAAAGCAAAGGAGTTGATTCTAGAAAAGGAAAAATCCAAGTTAATGCAGCAAGTTGGAAAAGGTAAGGAGATCATGAAATCAAACAAGTCTGAAGCATCAGAGGTGAGAGGAAAAAGGAGATGACCAAGAACAAGAGGCCTCAAGAGAGCTTTGCAAGAGGAGCAAGAACGAATTCTGTTGAATGAGGACCTTGACCTAGAAGATAGGATCACCCTAGAGGTTCATCAAGATGAGAAATATTGAATCAATAGAGTGAATTAACATTTTGATAATCTCCTTGAAAATGAAAGTAGAGATAATCAGTTGCTCAAACATATGGCGCACCACTACCAAGCTCAAAATATGATCGCTAATGTCAAGGTAAAGAAACTTGAAAACAAGCTCAAGAGGCCAAAAAACACCAAAAGGATGAGGTAAACTTGGAGATGCTTGCTGAAGCATCTGGTGGGCTCTAGTATTGCAACAATAATGATGCAACTCCTGGGACTCCCTTCTTTACTTTTATCAACCCGGTAGTTCGTAACAAACTTGGAAGCGACGATGCTGTATGCACAAGTACTAGCTCTTGTCGCAGCTGTCACTTGGTCAGCTAGCACAAGTTCACTAGGGCTTTAGCCAACTTCGATAAGCTCTTAGATGAGGCTTGTAAATGATGGATGAAAGCTAACTCGAAGGGGAGCTAATCTACTTGCGGAAAGAAACTGAAAGCAAACGAGGAATGCAAACCCTAGCAAACCCTAATTCTACCAGCCCGTTCTATTGATGCAATAATGAGAATACAGACTGCTGAATGAGATGGCATTGACTTTAAAAAGGGAAAATGCACATGCCTTAGCCTACTTTTGTTCTGGAAAGTATCCTTTTGTATTTTCTTGATTAAGTGTCGATTTTCACATGCATATGATTGAACTGTGCTTCACTGTGCAGGAGTGGACCAAGGAAGAGGAATGCTTGGAAGTAGTTGGAGAGGCTCAGAGAGGGTCTAAGGGGCCCCTAGAACTCTTCCCCAGAGTCTCACAAGGTTTGGCTATCAGAAAACCTCACTTGTGAGCTTCTACAGGAAGTCTGCAGGGGTTCTACAGGAAACTTCAGAATTTCTACAAGAAACTTGGAAGTTGGTTTTTAGGAGGTGGATGCATGAGGGAAGGTGCATGAATGGATCTAAAGGTAGGATAGGGGTCTAAAGATGGCCTGAGGACTGGTGGGAGGTTTGGTGGAAGGTTGACTTGGCTCGGAGATGACTAAGGCAATGATGAGCAAGAAGGTAAGGTTTTGTAGACACAAAGGATAGATGGGAAAAAAAAAAGCAGCTTAGCTATGACACAGAACAGGAGGCTTAGATGATGCTTTGGGAGGATGGATGAAGGAGGAGGATACCCTGCATAGTGGCCCTTGATCAATTCTACACAAACCTGCAAATGATCAAATCCTAAACTAATCTATCTATCCATCAATCAACATAAATGAGCAGTAACTTTATTTGGGAAGAAAACCTTGTACATCATCTATGTAAGGAAACATTTCAGATGTCCAACCCCATGACTAATCTCTGCAATTAAACAAGCACACTAAAAGATTGCATAAGCAGCAAACTAGTGTTTTTGTGAGGCAGCCCTGTTTTCCTCAATTCCAGCCCCAAACCCAATAAAGCTGAGGTGAAACCAGGATTGTAGTTGTCTCTTTTTCTTGGAGATCTTTGCTGTTATTATTCTACCAAAACATATAAACCAAAAACATTCATAAACAGTGATCTATTCCAGCATCATAACAAAATCTACTTAACAGCAAGGTGTTCAAATGCACAAAAGAGAGGAAAAAAACAGTGATACGTAAAGAAACACAATGGTACAGAAAGGAGGTCCTAGGCTCTCAGGTTGGGCCCAACCCTGAGAGCTTTGGCTCCTATAAAAAATCTCAGACTTGTTAGGGAACCAAACTTCTTATCATTATTCAAAAAGAGTCATAACAGTTTTGCCAAAAATGGCTACAAGAAAATAGAGATGCTGCAGCACTGGAGTACAAAGTACACAATAGGTTCAAAAAGTCTCTTTACGAAGGCTGAGGCCTCAACATTTATAGATAACGAGGGACCTAGCTGGCCTCCTCAATCTGTGGAACTTGGCTGTCAAACTGTGAGTCAAACATCCCCTTTCTAAATGCTGATTGGCTGCCTTCTAGATTCGGCTCGGTGGTCTTTGGAGCTCGGAGCTGAAGGTGAGAATCCCGAGGAAGGGTCATTGAATGTCATGGACATCCCTCCTTCAAGTCCTCATTTCAGGCTTGGCTGCCTTATAGCTTATGATTGCTTTGACTTTGCTCCAATACGTCAAAAAACCTGAAATAGACACATGTTAACCGTCTAGGAAAAGTAACTTCCCTTATTCGTACCAAAGACACAAACATACTAGAAATAATGCATAAACTACAGAAAATGATGGATTTGAACAAGGGCTGAATAATGAAAATGAGGCCAAATGAGCCCAAATTGTTACCAATTTTGGGGCTCATCATCACCCCCCTACTAAAAGGGTTGCTCATCCCTGAGCAACTAGTCCAGCTCCTCATCTTTCATTGCTTTGATGGCCACTCTCACATCCCAGGCTTCTGAAGTAGTGTCCTCAACACTGTCATGAAATCCAGCCTTCCTCACCACTTCTTCCCACTGCTTATGCTCCTCCTCTTCTGATCCTCCCTCTAATAATCCTTGCATCAAGGGTGGACTTAGCTTGAGGCCTATCCAACTGGCTTGGAGGTTCTGCATAGACTTCTTGTAGAGAGGTACCCGTGCCAGGGCCTCCCTCATCCGAGTTGGAGTGTGATATTCTCGAATCTTGAGGTTGTGGGACAATGTGTTCCACCTACGAGTGCAAACATGAACACAATTGTCCCCAAGTAACCTTTCCATGTCCTCGAAGTGTGCTATGGCCTGGGCCTGACGATCCATGTAATCCAGTAATCCCTGGGAATTGGTTGCTAGGTGCTGGTGAGCGGATATCAATGCTGTGGGGTCCCCTGGTTCTGCTCTGATCAACAGCAGTTCATGTAACTCCCGGTCCATCATATTCCTGACCTCAGCTGCTCTCTTCTCTTCGTGGTTTAACCATGAGGTCATTGCCATCAGCTGCATATCCCCTACTACTGTGTTGGGGTCCCACAAAGTGATGTTTGGAAGTGCCAAGTTATGGAGTGTCATGCGGAAAGAGTTATTTTTGCTGACAAAACTAACCTCCCTAGGAGTCTAAGACTCTCTAGTGACAAACAAGACAATTAAGAGCAATCCTTCTCTAAACATGCATTATCATATGAGAAATCAAGTGTTTTTCGATCCTACCTGAAGTCCAACGCTCGTTGTAGTAGTCTAGCCTCGTCGATCCAGATGAGCTCCTCCTTCACTTCGAAACCTGTATACACTAACAATCAAACGATTACATAACACCTGAATATTCCATAAAACAAAGCATATTCAACATATAGACCAAGGAGTATATGAAACAATTCATTAACAACAAATCATTGAGAAGAATGGACTTATTTGTATTAAGGAAACAAAAAAGAAACCATTACAACCTGAGCCTTGGTGTTGTGCAAGTTCCTCCCAGGGTCCAGCAAGAGTTTTCCTCTACTTTGACAAGCTCACCCACTTCCAAATGAAACAAGAAAGGATGGTAATCTCTCCTCACAAGCTTACAAGGAAGTCCTAATTCCAGCAGCATCTACCCTTTGGAATGTTCAGCTTTCAACCTCCCCTCCTTTGGCCCAATGCCTGTATTTATAGTGTTCTAGAGGAAGTTATTCAGGTCCAACATCAATGGGATACTCCCTCTTTTGGATGGGGTAGCTCCTCTCTTGATGGGATAAGTTCCTCTTTCATAGGGATGCATGAATCATCTGGAGGCGCTCAATACACGTCAAACAAGCTTCTAGAATGCTCTAGAAATGACCACAAGTAACTTTTTTAAGATGAAACTCGCGCCTTTTGACCTTTACAGGGGTACGCACCCATCCCTTGACATACAGAGCATACAAGTACGCAGGTACAATGAGCTTGGAGTGCGTACACGCAGGTAAGGTAGAGAGAACCTGCGTACCCAGAGATAAACATGTTTTTTAATGACTTTCTCTCTTTCTTGAAGTTTGACATGGAGAGCAGAGATATAAGGCTTGCCAAGGAGGATAGTATGACTGTTGATGGAACCATACTAGCTGCAGATAGTCATGGTGACAAAGTTTAGTGTAACAGATTGCCCCCTAAAGTGCGAAACCTGTAATAGATTAGGGTTTTATATCATCTAGGAAGGGTGAAGTACTTTATCATTTCAAGGATTATCTTGTGGAGAGCCCGGTCAGAACCTGCAATTTTCAACACAAAATACATGTATAAGATTATATCATCGTTGAGGTAGGCATTCCCATACTCAGATCAAAACTTTAACTAACAGACTAACTACTCTGTTACAGGAATGATTTCATAATACATCATAATCATAGACTCATGTAAACACAGTATGGACGCAGCCATCTGTTTATAATTGGTCTACAATATAATGAATACAAAACTCCTCGCAGCCTGGATGGTGGAAACTAGATCCAGGGTCTTCATCTCTACTTCCCGAATTGGTACGATTCTAGCCATGCGAATAAATGAGTCGATGTCGAACATGGTAGAAACCACTTGATTACCAGTCGATGATGTAAACTGTTAACAAGCGTGAGAGAGACCACCAGTGATGTCAATGGTTCTCAAAGTACCCAGTATAATCCATGAGATGTGAATGAATGAGTCGATGTCGAACATTTCACGGAGTCCTTCGATCGAAAGTCAATGATGTAAACTAACGTCAAAGGTGAGAAACCTGCCATTGATGCATGCAGACTTCAAGGTACTGACGATTTCTAAGTCATCTCTCTAGATAATGTGTTGATGTCAATAGAAAGTGACCCGTCGCAGGTAAGCCCACAACACGAAATCATAGTTCAAGTTGAAGAAATGTTGTTGTAAGGACTGACTCAGGGATGTTCAAAATGGATGACAGGGATTTTGCAGTTGATGTTTTGTTTGCAGACCTCTTGAACACATAACGACACAACAGATGGCTTGGTGACGAATGACTCAAAGTTAATACCTGGAACCCGGCTGAAGAATTTCAATGTGGTTTGATCAACTATGAGGCAAAGGATTTCCCAACCCAGGTGAATGAAAAGTGTCGTGTTCAAGAGCGGTAATAAGGTTTCTTTTGAGACAAAGGATAACAAATAGGCTCATTCTTCTCTCTTTTCCCCCACCATTTCTGGCAAGTACCTCTTTATTTTTTACAAGCTTGAGGAGGATAACATATGCTTGATTATAAGCGCATCCTTCGGATGAGTCAAACTTAGTTTTGATTCGAACCCTAAGAGGGAGTGGTTGTTCCTGTTTGTAATTGAACAGGTCCTTTACTGTGAAATTTTAACAAGTCTAGTATAGGAGAAACTTGGCGTTTTTCAATTTTAGAGAGTCTGAAAAACTTAAGAAGGCTCCAGATTGAACTTTTTCGTAAATGTGTGTCTCCCAAGCCCGAAAAAGTATAAAATAATACCTGGGAGAACCGCTTGATCTTGCGACCAAGGAGTACTTTCATGATTAGTGTCTTTTACCTGAAAAGTAAAAAGCGATCAAGGACACGTCGTTTTATTTCCAGTATCGAATTTGAAACGACAAAAATCCGGCAATCTTTTCCTGTTTTTACGGTCAGAAAAGGGCTATAAGGGGACCGTCTTTTATTTCCGTTTTAACGAGTGTAAAAGAAACACTCGGCAATCTTTTCATGTTTTAGGAGTCAGAAAAGGGCTTAAAAGATGACTCTGATGTTTCACTTTTTCGTAAGTTTTAACGAGTTCGAAAAAAATGATAAAAATGTACTCATA